>BGPT01002807.1:63701-91885 GCA_003297045.1 Symbiodinium sp. clade C Y103 | reverse complement strand
TCGTGATGCCCACTGGCTGCCTAGCACGACTAGCACGCCAGCAAGCAAAGCAGCGGCAGGGCCTTCCCCTAGTGCAGCTTCTCTGAAGAGCCCCCAGAAACCCAGCTGGGCAAGCCCATCCAAGGGAAAGCCCTGGCAGTGGCCATGAAGGACGGAACAAAGCTATGTGCCCAGTTCCAGCATGGCAACTGTAAGGCCAAGAACTGTCCCAACGGGGCGCACCGTTGTGGAGCAGACGACGCTCGGTCGGCTCAGACGGGCGCTTTTAGCCACGGTGCGGCGGCTTGCACTTCAGCCAAGAGAGGTTGAAACCCCCCCGGGGAGGGAGCGGCACTCTCCTCAGGGGCGCATTCCTTGCCGCGCTCAACACAGCCACTCATGGCTGACCTCATGGCTGGGCCTGGCGCTCCGCTTACAAGAGCATTCATTGCATGTGGATGGCAGTGCATCACAGTAGACTGGTTGCTTGACCCTGGGCATGACCTGTCTGATGAGAGACGACAATGCAGCTTGTCTGAGCAGCTGCAGGATGTCCATTTCATCGCAGCTGCCTTGGATTGCTCCACCAAGAGCCGTGCCNGCGGGTTCAGCAGGACAACAAAGCCTGTGCTTTCGTCCTGGATGAAATCCAAAGCCTCCATGAGAGGGGAGGAGGTAGTGTGCGGGAAAACCCTTACCGATCGCTGCACTGGTGGGGCAGCCAAGAGGCCGCCATGTGGGACTCTGGAGAGTGGTGGGAGACACCATACTCTGCATTCTCCCTGGGAGGCGCCCGGTGTAAGCATCAATTGCTACGCCACAACATTGAGGAGATCCACAACTGGCCCCCGGCCGCATGTCACCACACCCACAGTGTTGATGAGTGGACCCCCTACACANCATTGAGGAGATCCACAACTGGCCCCCGGCCGCATGTCACCACACCCACAGTGTTGATGAGTGGACCCCCTACACAGCTCATGGTCAGCACATTTATCCATCCAAGGAGGAGGCCGAGTACACTGCAGTGTTGGCATATGCCATCGCAGTTTCTGCCAGCTGGTGGGCAGCCAGGGTAGGAGTGGCCAAGCTTCATGTTCCACGCATGCCGCCATTCCACACCGTTGGCCGTCGTGAACATTGGCTGGACATTGACCCCAGAGCTCTGCGTGAGTGGGCTATGGTGCCGCTGGCTGTGTCCCTGGACCTCACAGCAGCCCTCCAGAGCCGACCGGGGTTACCGGTCCGTGCAACAGTAGAGGCCAAGCAAGTGGCTCCGGACCAGTTGGAACCTGTATCTACGTGGGTCGAGGCAATTTTCACCATCGGCTCCAAACCACTAAATGGAAATCGCCCTGGACCCCTGGCCACAACTGCAACACATCGGAATGGCTTTCCCTTTATGTGCAGCACATCCGGACTTCGAACCTTTGGGAGCAGTTGGAGGAGTTGCAAGGCTGCACACTCGTGTGCGATTGTCCATTGACCGAGATGTGTGAGGCCGATGTCCTGGTGGGCTTGTTCTTTGATGCCACATCCCCCTCAATGGTCCCTCGAGCGAGTTCCCGGGCCAATTGGCAGCGCACTGTCATGTTGTTGCAGGGCATCCAGTCCATCCCCCAAGCGGTGTCGCTTCCCATGATGTCTCAAGAAACCTTAGTGCTGGCCTTTCGCAAGCTTTTTCCTGCTGCTTGGTTTGACAACTACCAGTTCGCTATGGTTGAGGACCTCATCAATGCCCCACCTTTTTCGTGTTTTCCACAGTGGCTTGCATCCAGAGGGGAAGCATGGGCAGGTCCTTTGGGGCCACATTTGGCCGCTGGGNACCTTTTTCGTGTTTTCCACAGTGGCTTGCATCCAGAGGGGAAGCATGGGCAGGTCCTTTGGGGCCACATTTGGCCGCTGGGTCAGTGCGACAACTGGCCAGGATTGGGGAGGGCCAGCAAGTAGGAGCAGTGGCTCACAGAGCGGCATTGCCACCCTTGCTGCCTTTCAACTTGTCGCCAGATGCACATTTTCGACAGGCCTTGAATCGGGCCCAACAACCCCTGCCTTTCGAAGATCTGCCCATCGTCGATGGCGACCTGCGTTTCGTGGCCTCCATGTACTCCACGCACAAGGCCTCCCTTCGTGCCCTGCGGCGGCGAGCCGTGGGTGCTATGAAGGAGCTTCGGGGTGACCGCTCACCTGCGAAGCTTTCAAGAGCCTGAAGTGCGGGTGGTGGCCCAACAGCGTGACATCGGCCTTCTGGCCTTGTTGTTGAAAAGGTTGAGTATGGACGATGTCTTCCAAGGCTGGCAATCCCACAATGCCCGTTTGATCGCCCAGTTGAAGCCTGGTAAGCATGATGAGTTCCTCCTGACCCAGTCCATTGAGGATGCTACCANGATCGCCCAGTTGAAGCCTGGTAAGCATGATGAGTTCCTCCTGACCCAGTCCATTGAGGATGCTACCAATGGTTTCTGCACCTTCCCACTGACCAGCACACAGTTGCAAGCTCAGATTCAGGGCCAAGCCCACCGCTTGATCCCACGCTGTGTGATTACGCAGAGCTCGGGCAAGCAGCGTGTCATTGACAATGGTGACACTGGTGGTCAGTCTGAGCTTTCATCAGATGCCAACAAGCTGACCTTGTGCTCACCCCTGCGTCCAGCACAACACATCGCCTTAGTGATGCATGAATGGTCTCCTGAGGAACAGCAACACTTTCACCAGGTTGACCATTGGGAAACAGGGCAAGAAGATTTGCCTTCCGCCTATAGGTTTTGTCCTATGAGTCGCGGGGAGTCTCTTGGTTGCCTAGTGGTCTGGTGGCACCATGAATGGCAAGCCCCTGCCTTCCAGCTCTACACTGGCCTTTTGTTTGGACTTCCCCTGGCGGTGACTTCCTTCAACCGACTCTNGAAGGGGGGACTACCTGGTGATAGGTAGCAGGCTGAGATTAGCCTGATAGCATCCAGTGGGTGACACTGGATGCTGGCTGTGCGCCAGCTGGGTCTGATTAGTCAGACACCAGTAATCCAAGGCAACCCGAGTTGAGCGGGTACACACGGATCAACCAGAATGGAGTAGTGAAAAAGATGCTGCGGCAAGCTGTCAGTGNTGAGCGGGTACACACGGATCAACCAGAATGGAGTAGTGAAAAAGATGCTGCGGCAAGCTGTCAGTGAAGTAGTGTCAAGACACATGTTTTAGATATGTATATATATATATATACACACACATATATATATATATATATATGCATTGGAGAGTTTCATACCGAGCTCTTAACTAGACTGAGGATGCGCTGCAGCTGCTTTGGTCGTGGGAGTGACGCTCATAGTGACTCGGAGTTGCTTCATTCTACAATGAAGCTCGGGGTTGCCAAGTCACCTTAAGCATCGCGGTCCACCCACGATTCGTAGATTCACAATGGCGTTGCGGTGTACAAATGAACCGTTGATGGACAACATTGTCACACCTTAGATGCTTTAGGAATACACAATCACCCAAAATGCACATGGATCGCTATTTCTTGTTTCCAAGTGGTGCATGATTTTGTGCCGCCAAGATATTCAAAGCAAAATGTTTTGGTCCTTTCCCGCTTTTGCACGACCAATGTTTTTTTGCAGGTGATGACCTACCCTTTGCACATGACTCTTCTGCCAACCTCTTGTGCTGCTTACTGGCGACGCTGGCTCATGGGCGAGACTTTCGAGGCATCGTTCTCCGTTGTGGGTTTTGCTTTTTCACGCAAATCCTGTTTCTTTGTGGCCCAGGAATATGCCTGCGGACCAAGCTGGGAGTATGCAGGCTCACCATGGGCTGACATCTCTTTGATTGTGCAATCTACCCAATCCGACTATTGGACTCACTGAAAACACCGCAGTTTAGCACATGGGATTTTTTTTGTCATGGCCTCGGCCTCAACCAAATTTCTTACGTGTTGAAAAGCTGCAGACTTTGAAGATCCAGATACTGTGGTCACTGTGGTCAGAGATGGGTCAGGGGACGTGGTGACATTGCTCCTGACATCCATCGCGCTCGTTTTGGCGGTTTTGCGCTTTAAAACTCCTTCATCGTATGCGCGTAACAGTGCCACCTGGATCCTGGATTTAGCCTCATTGACGCAAGACTCCCAAGAGCATACGACACCAGAGCAGCAACTGCTTTGCATCATTTTTTTTTGTATTTTGCACTTTGCAGGAACAATCCAGTACAGGAAAGAATGCCCAAGGTCTACTGTATTGCGACCAACTGGTTCTGCTGGGTGATTTGGGCATTGGAGGACTTCACAGACTGGTGCAAGAAAACCGTCGATGCGCACGAACATGTTGATGCTTGGCCAGAAACAAAGATGTCACACCACCCGTTCTGAGTTTGTGGCTTGCATTTAACTTCATTTGTGCTATTGTCAAGACCCTTTCCTGCAAAATATACCGGGACAGTAGCTGATTGACATTTATTACGACAAGCAGCGCTTGTTTATGCACTGCTCTATCAATGAACCTCTTTGATGATTTTGATGCACCAACTTAGAATGCCATCAACAAGTACTTGGCTGCACTTGGGAAGTTCCTGAATGCGTTGCTGTTTGTTTGGATTGCCGTTTTGGTCCTTCGGCGCACGCAAAAGCACCTCGGCTTGCCTTTTTGCAGCACCACTTTGCTCTAAGTCGAAGTTTGTCCATCCAGTTTGTGGCGGATCTCTGGCGGTCATTGGACAACCAATTGGGGCCATTGGGTCTTGCAATTTTGTTTCAAGCTCAAGACAAGTCCACAAGGCGAGGAACTGACTCCAAGAGGAGTAGAGTAAGAGACTGCTAAGTAACTATACTCTTGTTTCTATCCAGAGAATCTTCGCGTGTCACAACTTAGGATGGATCCAAGCGGCTGGCAACTGGCAGTATGTGGTCACACCGCCTGGTGGCTGGTGGCCTCTTGGTGCAGAAAACTGGCTGTGCAACAGCATGGAACACAAACGAAGGACGGTCCCAGGGACAATTCACATGTTTTACACATGTTTTATATTGTTTTATATATATATATATACATATAATTATATGATTATATATATATATATATTGTTTTTCAGAGTTTTTTTTCCCAATCATTGTGATAGAGCTCCTGAGGGTGTCATTGCTGCCGGTGCATTGTGCACACAGCTGACCCGTTTCATCCATATCTACCTTGATACTGGCGATGAATGGACCACTGTGAGTGGCATTTCTGCTGTGCAGATCTCAGTTGCAGGTGTTACCGCAACCGCAACCAATGTAAATTCTATGTAGTCCCGATGTGGTTTGGAAGTTCCAAGGCGGTAACGCTGCCAATTTGGATCTACTTTGCATGGCTCCATGCCCAAGCCTTTGAGGTCGAGAGGGAACCATAGGAAAATGTCGGGTTGTGATTTGCAAACGTCTAAGCTGGTTTTACGAAGAAAAAGGTGGCGTTAGTGGGACATGATGATAAACGATGGATCTTTGTTAATGTTTGTCAATTTTTGTCGATAGAAAGCTGGAACTAAACAGCCAAAATGGGTAACAGATGAAAAAAGACAGCCAAAAGGGTTGCTTTATGTTCAATTTTTGGGGACTTCGCAGGCAAATCGCCGAGTCTTGAAGGAAGACAGTGAGTTGCCTGGTGCCGTAGTGGTGCAGGACCGGGCAAGAAATGAACTTGACCACAGATGGGGTACATCTTGTTACGGCCAGTTGAGAATAGTTGATGTTAGTTGATGTTAGTCGCACTCATGTCAAAGATTGTCGAAGAGTTGAATGATATCATTGGCAACGAACAGATGTACTGATTGTACTGTCCCTTGGCTGAGCTGTGCTGTCTGGTGGCATGAAGTGCATGGGAGGTCAAGTGGGCATTGCAAATCCTGCGTACCGAACTCCAAGCAGGTGGATCACTTAGCTGCCTGAGCTTATTTGAAGGCAGAGCTCTTGAACATCCTCACTTGTCAGCGGAAATTTCACAGGGCCAGCTACTAGAATTTAAAGCTTTCGAAGTGAAACACTCAGGGAATCCAGAATTTGGACCAATCACACTGAAGGCCTTTGTATTTCTCATTTCCAGCTGTGCTGACTCAATGAGGCCTCATCCTCTCAATCATTACTGGAGCTCACTGGGCGCTTACAGGTCCAAAATCAAGGGGTTCTGTACAGCTCTTTGCTGGGTAAAACTTAGGGAAACAAGCAAATGAAGTCTTCGCGATTTGGGAGTTGGCCGGCTAAATGGCCCATTCGTTTTGGCAGTAGCCTGCCTTGAGTTCTACACTTTCTACACGTTTCTACTACTTTTGACGCGAATTGGCAAGTCCCTCAAAGAAAAGTTACCTGGCAGTGTCAATTTTCGCAGGAGTTGTTGGGCTTTTTGGAGTGGCAAAGTACAGTGAGGCTCGGATAGCTGCAGATACGAGTCTCAAGCGTTAGAGAACGAATCTCCCACAAAGCAAGAAATTTAGTTTGTTTCTCGCATCAATCTGACTCAAAACGAGTCAAATATCCCTTCACCTCATTACCTTACAGGCCCTCCTCAGAGATCTCCGTTCTAATCAGAGGCC
Source organism: Symbiodinium sp. clade C Y103 (assembly GCA_003297045.1). Lineage (NCBI taxonomy): Eukaryota > Dinophyceae > Suessiales > Symbiodiniaceae > Cladocopium > Cladocopium sp. clade C. Next base: position 85,357 of record BGPT01002807.1, on the reverse strand, counting down.
TACTTCGTTCTTCTTCATTCCTTGAAGCGCCTGACGGGGATCGCTGATGCCTGGGGCCTGTTGATGCTCAGCGGACTGCTGCAGAGGTGCCTTGGCCAAACTCCTTCGATGCAAAGTAGAGCTGCTGTATCTGAATCTATTTAATAGACGATTCTATTTGTATCTATGTGTATCTCCTGCTGCTTTCGGTCTTTTGTCCTTTAAGTCCCAGAGTACTTTTGCCCAACTGTATATTTTTCATTCCGGGATGGTGGGAGTGAATCTCAGATTTTGCCTTCTGCGCGCGAACTAGGAATGGTGGTCATGCAGTCAAACCACCAGTTCCAACCAACCGTGGTGTGCGCAACTCTCCGGATGCCGTGTGGACTGCCAAGGCTGCCAAGGGTCACTCATTGACGTACTAGATAGTACACCTTGAGTACAGTTCGGGCATATTGTGCGAGAGATTCCCAGAGGTTGGTTGTATCATGCGGGCAAGAGAACCTAAGACTGGTCTGATTTATGGAAGCGCTTGGGGTTGTTTTATCGTGCACTGTCAAGCATCTTCTTGCATAGGGTACAAAACGACAAGTGTTTGTTGCGAATCTTTGCAAGGTGGAGGAATTGGCTCACCGTGGATTGGGCCTCAGTGTTGGCAATGGGATAGTTGAACAAAATTGAAATCTGGCAGTGTTCTTCAACGCAACTTTTCGCCTTTTGCAGTTTACATTATTATTGTTCTTTCATGTTTTTCCTGTGGATGCACTGAGCGGCGTACAAATGAAGCAGAATTTCGGCGGCACAAAGAGCTGCATTTAAGGAGTTCGTGTTGTTGACTTGCTGGACTTCTATCAACAGCTGCTTGAGGGGCAGGCAACTGGGCTGGCGATGGGCGCAGATTCTTTTGGGACAGGACGCCAAGTGGAATGTCGACATGACACAGTAGCATTTTTGAAAGGATTGGAATGTGGAAACTGTACGGAATGGCATGGCTGGCATGGCTGGCATGGCTCAGGTGATGCCGAGTTTTGATCCCCGCTACTCCAAGACCTCTGATGTGGCAAGAGAAGCTGTGATCCCAATGTCCCGTGTGGACGAGGTGCGAAGGGGCAGGCTGTTGAAGCGTGGATGTCAGCCATTTGAAGCATTTTAAGACAGGCATGTTCATTCAGAGTTTCTAGCAATCTTGTACAATTCTTTCTCCCTATTGAAGTGCAATCATTGTTGTGAATGAGATCCCGTCCACTGGTTTGCAGTGCGTTTGCCACTCTGGTCCAAAGAAGATAAAACAGCACGCAGCAATATGCAGCATGATAATCACAGCCGCCAGGATGGCTTTGCCTTGGCTTCAATTTGGAACCAACAGCACCTTGGCTCACCACCGCAGCCAAGCCACTGATTCCTGTCCATGTAGACTTGATGAGTTCAGCGTAAGAAATCCGTGTCAACAGCAGGGGCATGGAGGGGCTTTTCCCATGGTTTTTTCTGATGCGTTTCAACAGAGGCGTCCATGTCTTGCAGGGCGCATGGCCCCTGACCTCAGGATTACAGAAGAACCTGTGCCTTTTTTGCCTCAAACTGTCAAACAAATGGTCGAAATTTCTCAAAGATCAAGATTCCAGGCGTTGAACACTGGGAATTGAAACTCAGGAAATCAATGACTGAGGTGACTCACAACTGGGGGAATCGTTTTTCACACTTGGTCAGAGCCTTGGAGGAGGCATTGACCTTGGAGTTTCAAGCTGTGTCCATCGAAAGGATTGCATTAGAGTCATTAGAGCAGCCTCAGGTAGCTGCCATTCTCGCTGATGCCACGGGACAGGTTCGTTGCATGGCAATGATCAGTGATGCAGCCGATTTTGATACACCTCTCTTTTGGATTCTCTTAAGACATTATCTCTTGACTTGTTTCTTGCAAGGCATATTTCGCTGATATCGTGGATGCTTTGCAAACTCCAGAAGGTTTCGCAGAGTTTCGAGACTCGCTTCAGAACTCTGAGCAAATGGATGCGACCTATTGGGTGTGCGACTCTCGGCAGAAAGCTTGTTATCACTGTGTTTCGTCCAGCTTCCTTTCTTTTGATCATTTCGGTGCGATGGTTAGAGATGGCTTGAGTCTCTGAGGTATTCTCAGTGAATCAGCATGCCAGTATTTGTGGTGGCTTTGGTCCATGCCCAGACACAGCGTATGCCTACACCCAGTGGGATGCGAAGCGTCGGAATTCCGTGACCGGAGCTGCTCAGTTGCAATTGGCCTTCAGCTTGTGTCCTCCCAGCTGCAGTAGCTGCAGTAGCTGCAGTAGCTGCGGCCCAAGGAGATCTTTCCAGTGTGCGGCTGTAAAAGGAAGAAATACTTCAACAACGAAGCTGCCCTGACTGAGCTCAACAAGTTCGATGATTTGATGAGGTGGGATTTAACAGATCAAACTGTCGCAATTGTCAAGAGAAAGATTGAAAGCTCCGCCGGATCAATGTTCTCGAGATTTCTCGAGGTTTTTGGCTGAGAACGTTCCAGACTTTGTCCATGTCACGGTAGCAGATGACGACTTGGAGGTTTTCAAAAGAGCGTGGTGTGTGGCGTTGACCTCAGTTTGAGTCTTATCCTTCACACCTTCTAAATCCTTCTAAGATCTTCCCTGTTTGCAACAGCAGATAGCGCAATCGGTATCGGAAAGGTTGAGGCTTCTGCCAGTGGAAATGAATGACAATCAAACCCAGTGACTACGGGATCTCGTGAAAAAAAACACGCTGCTACCGGTCTCAGAGAGCAATTTCAATTGCTGTTGCTGGTCTCAGGCTGAACTTGTGGAAGGAAGTGCGTTGAACATCAGGCATGGTAGCACTGAGCAGCACCTAAAATCTGAAGGATGATTGACCGTGTGCTTAATGAGGAATTAAGTGATATGAACTGAACGTGTGAACTTGAGGCAGACGCTCTTGATACATTCCACTTCATGTCTGGATGAGAACTACAGCAAGCTGAAGAGCTTGGACACCTGACTTTCAGAAACGAGGTGTCGTTGTTGAACCATTGGCTTGTTTTTGCAAGACTGGGAAGCTTCTGCAACAGCCACATCACAAATCATCCAAGGACATTCAAGCCTGTGAAGCATCTCGAGCAGAAGACAAGGAGCAGATCTTGTCCAAAATTGACGACATCAAGGCGAGTTGGAGTGGGAAATCCATTTGGAACAGCTCCAAACCTGGGAATGGCGACGAATGGAGCAGACACAGTGCTTCATGCGATGACCCTAGACATGACATATGAAACTCTTCAGTGATCAATATCTCAACATATCTCAACTTATCTCAACTTATCTCAACTGTTCAGTCTTGGCCTTTCTGAGGGCTTCAATGAATATCTGGGCTGGCTTGTGTTCGACGCAGAGGGCATCTTCAGCGGTTTTCTTGATGGAGAGGCAATGCACCGAATCTTACAAGTTCAAAGAGAGTAGGAAAACATTCAAGGCAGGCAAAGTACAAAGTGCACATGATCAATGTCAGCCAAAACTGCTAGGCCCGCCTGTCATTGGTTGGACGATTGTCACAGCGAGCCCGATGGGACAAAGACTCGAAGGTTTGAGAAGATAAGGTATTCTTGTCATCATCCGTCAATTCCTGTCCATGTGTGGCAGATTGGCTAGCTCCTTCCAGTAGCACGTGTGCCACATGGACTCCAATTTGGAGTGATTTAAGAGAACAATTAGCATGTTTATGCTGGCGGGGGGAAAACTGGCCAAGATTTTTGTATGTTTTTGCTTCTGATATGTGGGGGGTGGGGTGGGGGGGTGGGGGGATGGGGGGGAGTGTTAACGTTCATGTTCATTTGCATCACACTTGATGCTACGTTGAAGTCATCTTCTCTTGCACTGCTTGAAATCTAATGCTACGTTGAAATATTTTTCTTTAGCACTACAGCACACACTTCACGCTACGTTGAAGTCATCTTCTCTTGCACTACTGTGCAATCTAATGCTACGTTGAAGTAATTTTCTTTAGCACTACAGCACACACTTCTGCTACGTTGAAGTCATCTTCTCTGGCACTACTTTGAAATCGACTTCTACGTTGAAGTATTTTTCTTTAGCACTACAGCACACACTTCACGCTACGTTGAAGTCATCTTCTCTTGCACTACTTTGAAATCTACTGCTACGTTGAAGTAATTTTCTTTAGCACTATAGCACACACTTCTGCTACGTTGAAGTCATCTTCTCTTGCACTACTTTGAAATCTAATGCTACGTTGAAGTAATTTTCTTTAACACTGCGCCAAACCTCCTCAAGAAAGCATCACCCGAGTGTTGGCGACAAAGGCCATGGAGAAGATCGCAAAAGGATCTTACTTGGTGACTGATGGTGCAAAAGCCTATCCATCCCTGTCAAAGAGATACCAGTTGAAACATGAAGAAGTGAACCACGCTGCTGGCGAATTTGTTCGCTTGCAGCGACGAAGTCCAAAGCCAGGCTTGTGGGTGCACACAGGTGGAATCGACTGTACATGGAAGAAAATTAAAGACACGATTGCATCCAGTTTGCATACTAGAAAGAAAGGCAAGATCAACAAAAATCTTTGTGCCTATGTGCATCAATGGCAGTGGCGCTCCAGAACAGAACAGCCTGTTTACTGAGAGCGACAACCAAAAAAATCAAAGAGCAAGCGAAGCTGCGAGGGTCAAAAGTGACGTTGGCGGACAAAGGGGTTCAAAACTGTGGGAAAACGCAATTTTTGTAAAAAAAAAAAAGCACACTAATTTTCATCAATTTTTTCAGCCTGTCAAAAGGCTATTTTCGCTGGCAGGCGCAAGGGAAAGACTAAAAATCTCGTCCGGTCAGCCCCCCGCACGCATGTTTATGGCATTCCACAACGAAATGCCTCCGTCCGTTTGTAAAGTTCTTGATTTGGAGCCATGGCTAGCGATCAGAAAGCATCCTGTGTTTTCACGGGTCAGACATCACACCTTTAAAGAGGCTGGTCTAGTATCGTAGCGTGCGCTCCAAATGAGGAGGTTTTGACTGCACAGCGGCTGAAAAGGTGATCCGCTTTGGCCACGAGAGGTCAACAGCGTTGGCTAATTCGACCCATCCATTTTTCGAAGCTGCACAGGACGCATGTGGTTTGAGTAGTTTTGATCAAGAACAACCTTGACCCATTCTTTGTTGATATTCTTGAGGGCAGCCCATTTGGATGGGGTTGTAAAGAAGTGCATCAAACGCATGACAGGCTTTACCTCGTCCCTCGCCTGTACAGACTCCGGGTGAAGCACCGGTTTGCGAGGAAAATGCCAAGCAGCTTGAGCCAAGTGTCTTGAGGAAAGGTAGCCAGTTCCCAGCCAAATCCCCAAGCGGCTGCAGCGATTCGAAATCATTCGATTTGGAAGGAGAAGGTTGAGCCCATTGTGGTTGATGCCAAGAAGCTCATTTGGGCGGGTTTTTTTGTGGTTGGGAGCTCAGATTTACACAGCTCTAGCTACCTGAAGCTACCTCTATGATTGATGAAATTTGAAAACTCAGAAGATCTCAGAATATTTGCGATATGATGCCATCGAACAAAAATCCTCCAGAGCTGCAGCGACCAGGCCGCCTCGACTGCGCAGGATGCAGCCGGCTATCGGATCTTGCATGTTGGGAGCTGAGACGAGTAGTGACTAGTGGCATCAGGCCGCACTGGTGGCTTGTTGAGACCTCCATGGTTCAACACTCCAATGGGCATCGGCAGTGGCCTTGATTTGACTGATAAGACCATAAAAAAGGTGAAAAAGGTGAGGATTTGTGTGAATGTCTTAGAATTTAGAATGTCTTAATTTGAAGGCATTTTGCCCAAAGCAAACTCCGAGTGTCCGCCGGTGTCCGCTGTTTCTACTCTTCAGCATGGAGGTCTTGGGTGCAGTGCCAGTTCCTGTCAGCTCCGTGAGTGCCAAATTCAAGGAGTTGGAGAAGGATGACCCACTGCTGAAGCCCAATGCCCGTCGATGGGTCTTGCTCCCCATCCAGTATTCCGGCATCTTCGAAATGTATAAGAAACATGAGGCCTCCTTTTGGACTGCTGAGGAGATTGACTTGGCTGCTGATGCCAAGGATTGGCAGGGTCTCACAGAGAATGAGCAGCACTTTGTCAAGCACATCTTAGCCTTCTTTGCGGCAGCTTGGATTGCAACCGTACAGATTGTACACTAGATATATTTAGATATTACATTTGTTCCCCAAACAGTAACAGTGTGTCCACATTCCCCTAAAAGATAAGCTGTTCGTAGGGGATCCGAGCCTTCTATGGCTTTCAAATGGCCATGGAAAACATCCACTCCGAAACCTACTCTCTGCTGATTGAGCAGTACATCAAAGATCCAGCAGAGAAGGACCATGTCTTCAATGCCATTGCCACAATGCCAGCAGTTCAGGAGAAAGCGAAGTGGGCAGTCCAATGGATGAATCAGGAATGCAGCTTCGCAGAACGCATCGTGGCCTTTGCTGCGGTGGAGGGCGTGCTCTTTAGTGGATCATTCTGCGCCATCTACTGGTTGAAGAAGCGGGGCCTCATGCCAGGGCTTTGCTTCTCGAACGAGTTGATCTCAAGAGATGAGGGTCTTCATGCTGACTTTGCATGTTTGATCTACGGCCTCTTGCAGAACAAACTTCCTGAAGAAGTTGTTCATGATATCATCAAGGGAGCAGTTGATGCTGAAAGGAAGTTCATTTGTGAAGCCCTTCCATGTGATCTCATCGGAATGAATGCAGATCTCATGGCTACCTACATCGAGTTTGTTGCCGACCGCTTGCTGTGTGCACTGGGTCATTCCAAGTTGTTCAATGCAGCCAACCCTTTCGATTGGATGGAGCTCATTTCCTTGCAGGGCAAGACCAATTTCTTTGAGAAGAGAGTTGGAGACTATCAGAAAGCAGGTGTGATGAATGCACTTGATCAAGAGTCAAACCGCTTTTCTTTGGACGCAGACTTCTAGGGTTCCACGACAATATGATTGAGCTATGAAGCTACAGGCATGGTGATGCTACGTGGCTGTCTATGCAAGTTCAAGAAGCACTGAATGGGGTCGGTGCATTCTCTCTCGGGGTTTGAGACCTCCATTGATTCAATGAAGGTCCTCCAGTTTTGGGCACGCGTGCTTGCCTGGAACTAATTGTAACTAATTGTAACTAATTCAATCTTTTCCGGAACAGCTTGGCGTGATGATGCCATGCCAGTCGGGATGGGAAATCCTGTTCCATTTTCGCCACCAGTCCTTTGTTAGTTGAGCATCAGAGGACTTTTGCTGGCACCATGTTTACCCGTATCTCATATTGCTCGTTTGTCAGCAAGAAAGGGAAGCTAAGCGTGCAGCTATCAGATTCTGCCTTTATGGTTGAAGCACATGCTGAATTCCTACCTTTGTGTTCAACTTTGTTGACTGAAATGACGTGTTGAGGCTACATCCTTCCCTTCAAATCTCGATTTGTCTGTAGAGTACTTGCTGGGCAGGAAGCTCGGTCTGCCAGAGGAGTTGAACTTGACTCCCAAACATTATCGAACTACCCCATACAAAACAATTTAAGAGCCCTGAGTTGCGTTCTTTTTGGGTCCTTGTTCTTGTTTATAGCCCTCAGATGCCCTCAGTCAGGTGATTCGCCTCCGTTGAAAGTGCCAGCCACAGACATCAAAGCGATTGACATTATAAACCAGTCCGACTTCTCACACGTGTCATTCATTAGATGCAAGATAGATGCAAGAGTTCACCGTCTTTTGAGCGACTGTACTGGTTGAAAAGCGAGGTTGGCTTTTCCCTGGTACTGTTGCCCAAGGTGCTGGAGAGCCTCAACTATCATTTGTATTCGTAGGATTGTCACATCACACCGTCGTTTCCGCTGTGTATTCATTGGAACTGATGCTGCGCCCTTCGCCAGACCCCGATGATGCCACGCGCTAGTGATGATAGGTTGGGTTTGGGACGGTCAGCACTAGTCAAGCGCATCCTTAAATATTCTGGTCAAGAGCCAAAGTTTGTGCTGTTCTCCTAATCTTTGCAAATCGTTTGCACAAAGTAAGTCAAGCTGATCAGTTGCTATTACGATTTTGGCCTGTTGCCTTGTTTATTCTTGGCACCTTGAAGCCTCGTCGCCTGCAAGGTTGCTCTTTTTCACGTCTGACTTTCAAGACGTCGGATACCGACAGGCTTTCCTGCTACGGGTGGCCGGAGTGGCAATTATTGAAGAATTGGCTGGCGTTTGGGATTGGGATATCGAAAAGCCCTTGAAGCATTGCACTGAAAAGAAGTGATTTGCAATGCTTTCTTCAAGTCTTAGTTGGACAGCCACACAATGTATACATGAACATCTCGCATTATTGAGAACAAACTCCTGCAACTATTCCAATATTGGTGGTTTGGCATGGTTTGGCTATTTGTTTCAGGTGACTGATGCCTAGAGGATCATGCTGGAACTCAAGGTTTTTTCAAGAAAACGGGCAGTGTGTGAGGCAGTGGCTGGAGAGGCTCCCAGCCACGAGGTAGACCGTGATAGCGCTGTGATTTGGCGATACAATCTGGAGGTGGGATGCTGAAAGATGCGATCGCACAACCTTTCGGCAGCGGATCTTCGCCTCTGGCATCAGAAACAACATGGCTGTGCAAGCAGGCGCTTCCAGAGAGACAAATCCGCGGAGCGCTTAGTTGAAGATATGGTAGATCCAGCCACCCGTGAGCTCTTGGGCAGTCAGAAATGAATGAATTTCGACCCGATTGCATATGTTATATTATTATCATTATTATAGAAATATATAGATACAGTTAGTCAATACTACACATAGAGTTTCTATATGTTTCTTTGCGTCATTCATCGTCGCCATGTTGTGCTACGAGGCGTGTATGTAGATCCATCAGTGCCGCGTAGATGGCGGGAGTGGTTTCGGCAAGGCATTGAGGTGAGCTCTGGGCCCTTGATGATGCACGATGACTTGTACCGGGGAGCAGGTTGTCCTGGGACTTAAGATGAATTCTGTGAAAAGAATGCAACATTTCTTACACAACGACGAAGTACACGCCATGAAAATACAATGAAATACATTATCTACGATGTGATATGCTGCTGTGTAGATGCCTTTCGCCATGGCAGGCCTGGAACGATGCTTTTCCATTCATTACCAGCAGGACTGTCCGAGGTATACTACCTGGAGACAAGGCCAGTTGCTGGCCGACGACATTGGTTCGACATACACGTAGCAAGTCTCTGCGTTGCTGTTGCACGTCTACATTTGTTGTAAAGCAGTGGTCTAAGTGGCCTGCTCTGACTCAGGATTGGCCCAAGGACAGAGAGCCCAACTGCGATGCATTCTCTCCAGTGCCGTTTTTTTCCCTTCCAGTCGCCACTTTGGTCAGTTCCAGAAGGTAAGAATCGCCAGGCCTCATTTTACTGTAGTTTTTGGTCAATCACTTCCAGGACTACGACATTTCAGATGCACGCTTTAGCACTATTTCGTGGGACCTCTCAGGCCATTTTGGGATGTGAATCCAATGCAGAAAAGGAAGGACATTACTGGTTGAGCGAAGAGCCAACAAAATCCAGAATTCTCAGCGGATGAGTTCAAACTGACATGACCAGCCACCCCGTGCAGATGACGTGGTAAGCATGGGCATCGCAAAGGCATGTTTGCTTGCATCCTGCTGTTCACTTGGGGTCACCAGCATGCAAGCATTACTTGGTCGTCCGTCTTCAGTTAAAACATACTGTGCTTCTGTATCAAGCAGGGAATTAGTATGGTGGAAGCCTGCGCATGTCCGGCAGCGGTCTTGAAACTTGAAACATCTTGAAATTTAAGCGCCTTCACTCAGGTTGTTTTTCTCTGTGCTTGAGTGTAGGTGGACCCACGAAGTGGTGAGATTATCAAGAGCGACATCGTTATGTCCAGTGGCTACGAACTTAGAGAAACAGCATGAAACAAATCCCAGCGACAAGTCCAGCAGGTCCAGCTGGTCCAGCTTTAACGGTTTGACTCCCTGCGACTGGGCAGGATCCCAGCATCCAGTCAGGTTGGGTCAAAGCTTGGCTTCAAGACTTGGATGACTTGGCGTCGTGCGTCCCAGGCATCAGAGAGTCCTTAGAATCCAAGGAATACCACAGGATAAAGATGGATAAAGCACATTGAATTGAAGTTGGTTGATGCAGATTGTCTGCAACTGGTCCTTGGGCCGGACCAAGATGTCATTCATTTTCGTGCCTTGATAATTTCACGGATTAGCAGTGTGATCTTTACGATTTCAAAGCATGCGACATTGATAGCCATAAGGCCTGGCTTGACTCACGACTATTTGCCAAGAGGGCCAAGTGCAAGGCCCAAGAATGCGATTTTGGTGAAGATTGAGTGCAACCGAAGCAGCTGTGTTCCTGGTTTCCTCCAATAAAATATATGTTGGAAGCTGCAGGACACTTGGACTCCTACAGCAAGGCCAGAATGTGTTCATGACAGATGCGAGTTTTGGAACTCCAGCTGAGTTCTCGCGTTGATAGCGGTAGCCCCCTGCTTTACATCAGATTGAAATGGCTTTTTCTGGATCATGCATGCTTTTGCAATTGGCTTGAGGCAGCGTTGTGGACACAGGGATTCGAGTGGAGAAAGGCAGGTGTGATGGCAAACGCAGCATCAGCGACAATTGGTCTTCAGAAGCTGGCAGAGACTAGAATTTCCATGATTTTTCATCCTAAAAGGGAACGATATGGAACGTGGCTTTTGACCCTCTTTCTGGAAAGAAGGCGAACCTACGAAGCGTCGTTGCAGACGGGATGGGAATCAACTGAACAAACTGTTTCATCCTCACGTCACGTTGAGTGTGCTGGCTTTCCGGATCCTCCTTCCCAGCGACTGCTGATGGGGTGGATATTTTTCCGGTCACAAGCAACTTCTATGGGATATATAAATTGGAATGAATCAGTTTGACAGGGTGAATTTGGTGAATGAGTGAATTTGATTCCTCATCTTCCACCCTTAGCTGATCTTCACTGGATCGCCGGAGGTCACAAAAGTGCCACAAGTGGGCTCCGTTCCTGGCGTTCTTCACGGATGTTTAACGCCACTGAATTGGAGGAGTTGTTGGGCGCAGGTCTGAAAGCTGTCGCACCTCGGCTGCCCTGTGAATGGCTTTTCCAGGCTGTCCACGGTGAACTTGGCGCTTTTGGACCTTTCATATCCTTTCATGCTGGGATGTTCGAATGCCATTTTCACTGAGGTAATGCACGAAACAGGACATATCCTTGGGCTCAGGCCCGTTGGTAGGAGACGAACTCATGGAAGTCGGGATGAGCATGGTTCAATCAGTGCGAGAAGACAAGAATGCATGGGTCCAATCCAACGCAGTTGACAGCAGGCACAACTTCAAGGGTAGCCTTGGCATCACTCTGGAGTGCCTGCAGGAAGTTCAGAACAACTGCAGATGGGAAACTGGTTGTGTTGCTGCTTCTTGTTGGTGACTTTGCACATGATAAATCTTCAACAACCTTTGGCAGCTCGACTTGTTACACCCCGCTTTGATGTCAGGACAAGAATTGCACAGCACAGAATGGCCTGTCTGCAAGTGTTTGATGCCAAGCCCTGCCAAAAAAAACTGCATAAAACTGCTAAAATGCCACGACTGGGGCAGGAACTTGACCACAACATACAACCAGATCTGCCTCCTGAGGTCATGGACTACTTGCCCGCCAACATTCCAGATGCACATGATCCTCAAAAGGTGCGCTTTGACCGACGGATTGAGTAAACTTATTAAACACTTCGATGAGAATCATGATTGTCCAACCTCCAAGGACTAGAAACAACAAAAAAATATAAAAATTATAAAACATGTTGGGAGGATTTTGGAGGTTGGACATCCGCGTTGCAACCTGTTGACAGGTGCATGTCTTCAATCCAGTGATCGGGGGCTATGACAAGCTGGCGATCGCCTTTGGGTACTCGCCCATCAAGGATCTCGAACGCGATATGTGCAGTTGCAACCCATCGAATTCCATCGCAACCCATACAGTACATCTATTGTCATGTTGCCAGATCATTCGGAGTGAGAAAGAAATTAAACCAGTGCTTAACGACTGGATTACGATGATTATGACAGTGATACTAAAATGACCCAGTGAAGTCTTGGAGAGGACGTGTGGCCACCAAGAGTTGCTCCAGAGCTACAACAGATCTTGAAGGCAGCAGAGGCTTTCGAGGCACGACAAAGACGAACTCAATGGCCTTGTCTGGATGAATCTTTCACAACAAGATGAGATAGATAAGCAACCTTTCGATGACAGCACTCAGATTCTATCCATTGATAAACCGTTTGGCTCCAAGAATTCGATTCTTAGGTCCACAGTACGACCCAATAGGAAAAGGTTACATGCACTGTCGCCGTGCATGAAGTGACAAAGTATTTGTGGTCTTATCTCCTTGACTCTTCGGTTTGCTTTACTCTTCCAAGGGAATGCCAAGCCTTTCAAGTTCAATGGTGAGACTGGTTGACACTGGTTGACCTCATCAAGCTAGAACACAACCAAGAGCTTCTTAGCGTGCTCTGTCAACATTGCATTCGAGCCATTTGCAAGAAGTATTTGCAGCGGATTTTAACAGAGCCTCGGCAGAATCAGAGCAGAAAAAGGTGGGAATAGATTGGAACGGATGAGTTGCGACAGCAAATCTACAGCATGTGTTTGAGAAATTACTCCTTCCTTTCCTCCTCAAATCCTCATTGACGATCATGCTGCCATCCTGTTCCAGAATGCACAGAGCACTTGAGGTTAGCTTCATGTGGTGGCTGCTCGCTGTGTGCGTTGCGGCTCATGCTGCTGAGTTAGGCGGCGGATGGAAATGAAACAAGGGCTGCTGCTTCTGTATCCCTAGGACTGAAATTGAAGGATCTGAAGACGGCACCACCGTTACAAAGGAAACTTCTCTACACAATGATTCTGTCGATGTTGGAATCCTGAAAGCTTCCGTAAACATAGCTGTAGGTAAGCGGTAAGCGAATGGAACCTTTTTGATGCTCAGAAGACTATTCCAGCAAGAGAAAGCAAATGAGCACCGCACAAATTGATGGCTGTATGACATAGACTTGTGTTTGGAGCAAAGAGAGTGGTTCGTGCCACAGGCCAGATATCTGTGGATCCTGAAACGGGCCACTTCATCGACAAGTATGGCAGAGTTCGCATATTTCATGGAGTCAATGCTGTGCTGAAGGACATTCTGCGGATTGCCGGATTTATCGTATGCTTGAAGGGACTTTGAGACTGAAACAGTGTGTTTCACTTGAGAAGTATGGACAACCAATGACAATTGTCGCTAGCAATGTAGTGCAATGTAGACGGATCAGGTGTATTGGGAAGTCACAGGAGCCACAATCAACCCAGAAGACTGAACGTCTGCATTCATCAGTCGTTGTCGTTGCTATTTGCACTCTCAGGAGAGCCCATGGCTTCCCAAGACAGATGACTTCACAGCAGATTCGCTTGATCCAAAGACCATGGATTTCCTACAGGCTTGGCATACTTGCAATGTGTTGTGGATTTCGGACTCTTGAATAATTTGTTTTGCCCACACAGTTGAAGTTGGAGCAGAGCATTGTACTCTGCTGGCCAGAATTGTACAGCGCATGAAGGAGTAGTATGGAGTAGTGGGATGTAGCTGCAGGAGTAAATGCGCTCTCAACCGCGGATGGTGCCCAAAACGTTGCGCTGCTTGACCTGTGACTCGTGTGGCCTGTGAGGATTGGGGCTTCAACGTGGTTCGGCTGGGCGTGATGTGGCCAGGAGTGGAACCCACACCGGGGCAAATAGACCAAAGCCACCTGGCAGAGCTGAAGACCAGACGAGGATGATGTCCATCGAATGTGCATTGTAGATCGATAAAACACTTATGAAGCACTGTTTGAGTGTGAATGACACTCGTTTGCAATAGAGTGTTTGATGTGCTTCATTCAAAACTTTTTGTCACTTTATGACGCTCACTCGCACTCTCTCCCAGCAAGATCCATTGTGATTTGCTTTTCAAAAAAAAACTTCTCACCATTCCATTGAGCCTGAGCCAAGGCTATCTCAAGCGAGTTGGTCAGCTTTCTGCAGATTTGGCCCAGCGAGGCATCTACACCATTGCAGATCTTCATCAGGCTTGGGCCGCTTGGGGAGAGTAGCATAATACAGCACTGCAATCGGCAAACGCGGTTGACAGCGGACAGCATTGCGAAATATTCACGTAGAGACATATTATGTACGGTGTTTCTTTGCTGCACAAGTGTGCGCACAGAGGGGTCTAATCTGTATTCGTCTAATCTGTGTGTGTAGTTGTGCTAGGGATATGATCTGCCATGTGACAGAAACTTGGCTCAAGCACAGCGAAGCAGCAGCAGCCAGCAAATTTGGTTGTTGGGACTCGAACGAGCCGGAACCGTTGTAAGACGCCCAGATCACCCAGATCCAGACATGGCCGAGGGGCCGCCGTCGTCCCTGAATGACTTCTTCAAGAAGGATAAGAAGAAAAAGATCAAGGGCTCCAACCTGAACAATTCCATGAATGACAAGCCAGAGGAAAAGAAGGAGCAAAAGAAGAAAACCGAAGAGGACGATGGCTGGCATGAAGAGGAAGTTGTACAAGCGACAATGAAGGTAGAAGTGGCAGGAAAGTTAGTTAGAGAAGAAGAGAAAGAAAAGGAAGAGGAAGCCGTTGCGCCTGCTTGGGGCGTGATCAAAAACAAGGGCACCTCAGACCCAAAGGATGACAAGAGATATCCTTCCTTGGCCAAATCCGTAGCTTCCTCAGCAATTCATCTAGAAGACAAGAGTGGGCAGGTCAACATTGCGACCTCCAAGAACATTTTCGCCACTCTTGAGAATGATGACGATGATGAAGATGGACCAAAGCGGCCAAAGGATATCAAGCCGGCCCTGGTCAGCAAGAAGAAGGGCGAAAGAGAAAAGGATGCCATCCAGAGAGAGGTGAGCAAATACAAGGATCCGAAGAAGGATGACAAGGAAGATGACCACGATGCCGAGGAGGATGCCGAGAAGGAGGTGAAGCCAAAAAAGAAAGATGAAAAAAGCGAAAAAAAGGTGAAAAGTTCTGCCTTGAAGGAGAGCTCCAAGGCTCCAGAGCAAAATTTTGAGGATTTGCAAATCCAACCAGACCATGCGGCTGTGAAAAGCAAGTACATCGGCAGAAAGAAATTGCCAAAGAAGCCACTTCCTCCAGAGGAGCTTGAAGAGGAAAAGGAGAACAAACCTCAGAGGCCAGTAGGGAAGAAGAAATGGGCGCAAATTGACGAAGAAGAGGAGGAGATGAAATACGTTGACAAGTTTGAGGTAGACGTAGACGAGGACGACGACGACTAGACTCACTAGATGCAGAGGCACCTGGAAAAACTGCAGCATCCAGAGCCGACAAAAAGGCGGCACAGCTGAGTGTTTTTTCCGGGAGCAGCTCCTCTAGTGGCATCTAACTTTGAAACGCTTTCTTCCCAATGTAGAACTGTGTAATAGACAATGGAACTCACGACAATGAAAGCAGTTTGAGGGTATTTTACGACAGACGTCTCATGTGATCTTCCAGAAGACAATGCACCACGGCAGTGCAGCAACCACAGCTTGGAGGTCTGCGTACATGGAATGCATGGATGTTGAAATACTCACTGTTCAACCACGAAATTTCTGGGATTGCACACTGCAGGACTTGGGTTCTCGACACTTCTGTGGCGAGGGTGTGCCCGAGGTGCAGCTCTAGCCAATGTCTCGAATCAAGACTTGCCTCAAACCGGGAAACCATATTATTTTTATTATTCGATATCCTGATTGTAATTCCGTGCATTTGTATAGTCTCAACATGTCTCAACAGATTCCACCCTAAATAGTGAGGTGAAGGTGGCTGGTCGCAGTGCATTGGCAATTCCATAGAAATTAGAGCACTCGAGCAATCCGAATTCGAAACAACTTGGAAGTCACTGGAGGCTTATGTGGAAGAATTGCTGAAGGATCCAAAGAGCCAGATGTTCCAGGCGCACCTGACTGGGAAAGAAAGCTGATCATCAATTCTTTTCAGAGCTGCAGCTTTGTTGCATGATCTTCGAAACAGTTTCGAAACAGTTTGTTTTTCGTTTGCTCAGGCTCCACGATTTCCTCAACCTTTCCCAGATATGCCTGTCAATGCGAGTGGCTTCCCTGACCTTGATCGATGTTTGAGCAGGCCATGGGGTCTGCTCTCCGTTGGCGGATGGGATTTCTCTCATGGTAAAAAAAACGATTCTGTACGGTATATCAAAATCTATACATTGGACCAACAGTGACATGCTGTGTCCAACAGAGAGCTGAAAGTCCCCTTGTGGACTTTGTGATTTTCTGACTCGAAGGATGGGGAATGCTGTAGTAGTTGCTTGGCATGCTGCATTCTCCCAGGCAGTTCTTCGAGTACTACAGCACTTATCAAGTGGGGGCTCTCTTCTCTGAGCTCTATCGAGCAGGCTGATCACCTTGCAGCAAAAGTTGTGCAACTTTTGCAGTTCCTGCGAAGCGAGGCTCCAACCTCCAAAACGGCTTCCTGCGTTTCTGGGGAGCAGTGTCCAATGAGTTCAAGGTGCGGCCGTGGGATGTCGCAAGAAGATTAGGTACATTAGATATTTGTAGAATTTTGTAGATATTTCAATATATCTCCATGTATTCATCATCATTTCCCTATCTTGTGATTTCCTTCCAAGATTGCCTAAGTGTGAAGGATTCCAACTTCTCTCAGTGATGCGCCTCAGATGATCAGGATGCTCCACATCTCCTAGCCTACGAGCTGTTGAACGAGCCATCTGGCACTTGCTTGAAGGCTGACTGTGGTGGACATTCAAGATTTTGACTGTTTTTGACTTGCTCGCAAGGCAGAAATATATCACAGTGAAAAGGGTAAGAAAATCGAAAAAGAGCGGGATTAGTAAGTATTAAGTATCCAGTCCCCCAAAACGATACATTTTCATAAGGACCTTGGTGGTCCGAACCAAGCAAGCGGAGGCAAGCGAGACATTCGGATGTCGACTAAAAGGGCGTGCCATGCCGCTACGCTTTGACAACCATGTGGAGGCTTGAGCGGGGTTCCTTCCAAATGACCTCAGAGTGTGACATCACCAGCCTTTGGGACAGGGCTCGAATGCAAAACTCCTCAATATTTTGCAAGCCAGTCGTCGTGCCTCTTGATGGATTCAAGCTGGCCCAAACTGCTTCAAGCCGCTCTTTATCCATTCTGGAGGCCTACCTGTTGACACCGCTCTACCAGGCTGCAGCACGTGTGATACGTGGCAACAGTGCGAAACAGGCGACTCTGCATTGAGTGGTGTTGACTTACTGATAGCGACAAGAAGCAATGCTGCACTTTTGCTGTTGCCTTCGAAGTCAGAAAGTTGTAATAACTTCATACATGCTGCCTATTGGACCATGGGACGATCGGAGTAGCAAGAACTCTGACACGGATGGAGAGGGATGTGATTGATGTTTTCTTTGGTTGGAGGCGGGATTTCTTGCAGATGTTTCCAGGTCATCTTCTACGAAGGGACTTCATGGCCTAAGGTTGGCGTGGATGCTCCTTTGCTGAAATGCCTCGCGAGCTTCATTCTTGAATCAAGTCGTGCTGAAATTCAGCGGCTTTAGAAGTATTTCAACCATGAGCCGGGGTTGCAGCCCGGCTTTCACTGGAATTTCCCAACTTGACCGCAGAAGCTGCAACAGATTCAATTGAGATTCTGATTTAAACAATTGCATCAGCATGTCTCAATCTTGCTTCAGCCATTCTGGGCACGTCGAACTTCCATGATGTGAGGTGTTTCCAGCACCAGCCCTCGGCACAGATCGACAGCAGGCTTTGTCGTATCATATCTATTGTGCGCCAGGCTGGACAGATCCTCCGGACAGATCTGGACAGATCCGCTGGAAGATGTTCTCTCCAGTTCTCTCCGGTCTGGCCGAGATGGTCTCGTCCTGAGGTGATGGTGACAATTGGCCGGCTGGTCTGTTGTGTGACGCTGCTCAACAGATCTTTGATACTTGGACAAAGCTAGAACATTCCCTCAATGGTTTACAAATATCAACCTATTGACTTGTCTCTTGGATTCTACCTGATTAGGAAAGGGGTGTTAAAAGATTGAGTCGGCGCAGTTTCTTTTCCCGCATTTATTCTGTAGTGTAAACTGTTGTTTGTTGTTTGTATCTCTGCTTACTTGGTCAAACTCGAACACGTCCTGAGTGGAGGGAATGGGGACCCTCTCAACCATGAAATACCCTCTAGACCATGACTTGTATGATATCAAACAAGTTGAAGCTTCCAAGGTTGTGCCACAATAGCTAGAATCCCGGTGCCGTCCTCCAGTTGCAGACTCATCATTTTGCCATTTAGTCTCAGGAGGGCACCTACTATCCCTTTCTGCATAAGCACAGCATGCCGGGCTTCATGACGGAGTTCGGCGCAGTGAGGGGAAACAAGAATGAGGTGAAACACATCAGCAGCAACTTGGCTTCTCAGGATTTTCAGGTATTTGTTCACCCCAGTGAAAACGGGCCGGCACATAAATGAATATTATCCAGACACCACAGATGCCCCGCAGATGCATCCATTTGCTGCATGCCACTTGCAGATTTGCTGCGTGCCGCTGACAAGCACATGCAGAGCTGGACTTATTGGCAGCTCAAGAGATTCCACGACTTCACTACCGTGTCTTGCTGCAAATCTGGTAGACATTTTGATCGACACAAGTGATGCAGTAAAACAAGAAACATGTTCCCTAGAAGGGCGCGACCAGTAGTGACCAGTTCAACAGCAGACATGTTTGATTTGCTGTGTCCCGTGCCAAGTCCAACGATGGAGAAGCCATCTTTACGCAAGATGGAAAGGTTGAAGTCAACAAGCTCAGTGCCCTCTCACGCAGCTTGGCCTTGTTATGTCTTGTGCCCCAAGTTATCCTTGGCTTGCGCGGATTCAAAGTATGTATGAACATTACCAGGTTGAAACAAACCATTCCGAACAGCTACAGTATCCGGAACTTCTGCCACAAAGCCTAATAAAATGTGCCTTGTGGCAGACAAAGCATTCATACGTGGTGCACAGTGGAGGATTTGTCAATCGCTGGAGAAAAAACAGAGTTCGAACACGTTGAGTTTTCTGAGGCACCTATGCCCAAGCAATCGCTGGGAAACCTTTGCACATGGAGTATGACTGCTCTAAGCGAAGCTTTTCCTTGGACTTCGTAGCGACTGTGAAGGCGATGGGTCGATGGGCTGATTCACATCGCATTACTGAAAGGGATTTTGATGGATTTTGTAAGAACCTGTGGCAAACAGAAGAGTTCATGTCAGATCTGTAGAGTCGACTTGTAGTCATCATTTGTCAGGATGCGCCCACTGAGATTTACCTCAATGAGGCAGGGACAAGATCCCAGAAAACATGGAAAACCAGCAGGCCAAGTTTAGCACAAAGTCATCCGGATAAGATGCCTTAGTGCCATTGAAATGTCATTTGTAACATCATCATTGAATGCACATATTGAATATCTCTGACTTCCATATATTCCCGTTCAAATTGATTCATGTGGCGCTTCAGCTGAAATTGTGGCTGAGGAGTTGCACTACCCCACGGGCTATGGCTTCAGTGCATCTCCACCAGGATGCCTTACAGTGACCCGAAGCATTCCCTGTTTGCAAAGCGCCGATGCTCACGATGCTCACCACGTAGGGATCAGCAAGGTCCGGTAGACTCCACGACTGCTGAGGTTAGTGAAAAGCGGCGGAATTACCTCCATCTCTCGCTTGCGAGTGAAAGATGCATGGGTGCCATGATTCAAATCAGGCGCCAGCAAGTCCCTGGGTGTGCTGTGCAAATTCTTTGAATGAAGATTCATTGAAAGGCCATGCATGTCAGTTGATTTCAGCAATTCAAATTCTGCCAACCAGTTGAATCAATGAAGATCTAGTTTTGAAACTCTCCTGGCCCCACTGTCAGGATAATTCCATCCGACATGAATATGGTGTGATCCGCGTCGGTGCTAAATGATGCCAATGCTCCAGAAAAAGAGTGCCGCGTGTCCTGCAACCTACGGAAAACTTTGATCCCGATCTTTTGACAAAAAGAGATTCGAAAAGCAGAAGTCCGATCTGGGCCTTGAGAAGCAACTTGTCAGTGAGAACTTGGATCGCTGAGATTTATTGCGAGTCATGGATATTTTTGGGTACTGTATACTGTATACATTTGCATCCTATTTTCACAGAAGGCACACACAGCTGATACACACTACCAGACCTAGATATGGAGGTTTGCTACGACGAAGGCGAGTCTGGTGAGGATCCCAAATGCATGGCGTATGACATGAGCCAGGACAGGAGATGATTGACTTGTGTGTGATGACTGTGTGGTTTCGTATGTGTCATTGAAAATCTTCGAGGGTTACAGATCTGACATTCCTAAAAGTCGGCCTCCACTTCCATGTTGCTTCTGCGGCGTTTGACAGGAACCTATCACCTACTTCGAGCAAGAAATCGAAAGATATATTGCTGCACACAAGAGACTTTTGGAGCACCTCGGCTGCAGGAAAGGTTGAATTGGTTTTCTGCTCACATTCTTGGAACTAGATACAACACCAAAAGATAGACTAAAAATCGAGCTTCAATGAAAGTATCGGCAGTGGTGTGTTTGCTGTGCTTGTAGTAATACAGACATTACAGACAGGGGTTTCAAATATACAGTATACATCTCTGAAAAGCAGGGAAACATCTCAGGGGTGGATTTGTTGAATCTCCACTGAAAAGTTGAAGACTCTCAGCCCAGGATGTCTGTAGCCCCTGGCGAGCCATATCGCCTCTATGGTGAGGCGCGGACCATGTTGGCTTCGTGCTTCGAGGGGCGCATCATGCAAGATTCCTTGTTATGGTGCGCAGACCGTAGTACATTGACATAATGCATGTACATATATTTATTGTATACATTTGTATACATGAATACAAATGTCAGTAGCTGTATAGCTTGTCAAGAGCTGTAATTTGTAAAATGACTGGCAATTCATGGTTCCAAGTGGCACAGCCGTGCCCGAGGCGGTGGCTGCCATGCTTGATCGGACCAAATCTATTGGAGAGAAGTTGGTGCATTGGCTTGGTGGCATCGAGGAAACTGAAACATGTCATGAGTCATGAGAGTCATGATGTGGTCTGCACAACTTGGGTTCCCGTTCCCATACTGTCCTGCAACTCGCAAAAGATCCAAACATAGAACATGAAGCCGAGCTATTTGTAAATCCTCAAATTTTCATAGCATCGCAGCTGGGAAAGTCAAACGTCCACAATGATTCACGCCTCATCCAACATGGCTAGGACATTCAATGAACATTCGAATAGCTTCAAGTGAGTTGTCATTTTGGCAGTAGTTTTTGCCTACGGCCCGAAAACCGGACCAGCGTTTTTGCATTTTTTTGCGTTCGAGGTTTTTTGGGGTGGGGGTGGGGTGGGGGGGGGTGCAATAACGNTCGGGCATCTATGGAGACACGTCCTCGGTACTTCGGTGAACATCAAATGATGTTACGCTTAACACGTCTTCGGTTTTTCGATGAACATTAAATTCTGTTGCGCTTAACACGTCTTCGGTACTTCGATGAACATCAAATGTTGTTACGCTTCACACATCTTCGGTACTTCGGTGAACATCAAATGCTGCTACGCTTAACA
>BGPT01002807.1:27402-56728 GCA_003297045.1 Symbiodinium sp. clade C Y103 | reverse complement strand
AGGTTGAAATCAGAGCGCTGGCGCTGTGGTAAAACGCAAAACGCCCCAAATTTCGTATACGAAATTTGGGTGTCCTCAGACATGTTTTTTTGGATTTCATGACACGAAATGTCACATTTTTATCCAGACATACTGNCAAAACGCCCCAAATTTCGTATACGAAATTTGGGTGTCCTCAGACATGTTTTTTTGGATTTCATGACACGAAATGTCACATTTTTATCCAGACATACTGCAATTGGCGATAGAATGTGCATAAAAATGGCTGTGTACATGTGCAAAACACAGCATTTTCTGCCATTGCAAATGATCATGATCTGCAAAAACGATGAAAACGCTGNGGCTGTGTACATGTGCAAAACACAGCATTTTCTGCCATTGCAAATGATCATGATCTGCAAAAACGATGAAAACGCTGGTCCGATTTCCGGGCCGTACGGTAGTTTTTGCTTGCCACTGTCCTGTGTTTATCATCTACCCGAGGCAGACGCTTCCTATGCCGCGGCGGGGTTTAAAGAGATGGCAAAGTTCAAAGAGGATACAAAGCTGGATGGGAGTGAGGGATCTCTTTCGGGAGATTCCGCAAGAATATTGGGAGGGATGCACCAAATTATTTCTTAAGTGGCTGCAGGCTGAATGCTGAACTTGCTCCTGCAGTCAACTTGAAGGGTTCAATTCCAAATAGTTAAAATATATTTGGTGCTCAAACCATGATGGTATTCTTCGGACTATCAAGACGAACCCTGGCATACAGGAGATAGGCCAGTTGTATAGCTGTTGAGCCGCTGAAGCCTGGAGCATGTGCAGATGATCAAACGCGAGGTTCAGGGGAAATACAATGTGACATCTAACTGGAGTGGTCAACGTTTATTTACACATCCAAATTTATGCATTGTTTTTTGGGCGAAGAAATGAACCATACTATACTGTGCATGTAGATAACAAACTAGCTAGGTTCCTAGATGTATCGATTGTTTGCGAGAGTAATTCAACATGGCTATGGAAAGCACCATTTTAAAGAGGGAAACCATCTATAAACGTGTCATTTTTCCAGAGCTATGTGAAATTTCTGGGCATGTCATGGGCAATTTCTGTCTTTTGAATGCGAATCTGTCTGTTTGAGGAGGTTATTCAGGGCTATTTGGGTCGACCCTCCGTGTTGTTCGGCCAGTCCCCGCGAGCAGCTGGTCTGGTGGGAACTGCAATTTTTTTTTAGGTCCTTTCAAAAGAGATCGAAGAACGTTGTTAAACGGGGGAACTCACTGTTTCTGCTGATCCATTGGGGTTCAGCTTAGACTGAGAGGCGACATTGGACACACCATTTTCATCCCTTTTCATGACACCTTCCGGTCATCAAACGTGGCGTGCTGGAAAACCCCCGAGCCATTGTTCGATTAGTTTTTCCCAGCCATTGCTGGAAGCTCGATTGAGTTCGGGCATTTTCACTTGCAATGTTTGATTGTTGTTTGGTTGTATCCATATTATCCCATTATATCCCAGTTTATAGATGATTTCCAATGATTCCCCATGGTTCAATAGCCATGTTTGATAACCCCGATTTCGATCTCTGGCAAATACCTCGGCTGCGGGCTGGGCTACCCTGGTGGATGTTATGTTGGACCCCCTGTTTCTGGATGTTTTTGGAAAGTAGGACTGGTAGGGTTCAGCTACTATCAATGGATTACCCTCTGGTGAACCAACATAGCTATGGAAAATCACCATTTTTATTGGGAAAATCAACTATAACTGATCATTTTCAATAGCTATGTTAAATTACCAATGGATTGGATTAGGGGGAAATTTACAGAAAACTCCCATCTTTCATGGGAAATCCATTGATACTAGCCAGTATTCCATGTTCAAAAGCCACGGATGATGGCAATGATATGGGCATTCCCAAAAATGGTGACACCCACATTTGAAAGCAATGATTATCCGTACCGTATTTTTGGGCCAAACCATACTCTGTCTTCGATTTTTTGGGTCTTGGAATGTGAGAATCGTTTTCAGGGAAAGTCTACAGGAAGCCCTTACATTTTCCCCATTACATTTGGGTGCAAAATCATGGTTTCCTGTCCTTCCATTGATGGACAGCAGCTGAAAAAGCAATCCCTGGTGCTAGCCCCAACCTCCAAGGAATCCAGAGAATTTGCCGACCCAGAACCACAAGACCCAGCATTCGTGAGCTCGCTGAAACCTATCCCCAGCCCGCGCGTGCCGTGGAGAAAGGGGGGCTGATGCTTTTGATGATG
The DNA here is from genome assembly GCA_003297045.1 of Symbiodinium sp. clade C Y103. Taxonomy (NCBI): domain Eukaryota; class Dinophyceae; order Suessiales; family Symbiodiniaceae; genus Cladocopium; species Cladocopium sp. clade C. The sequence continues at coordinate 54,476 of BGPT01002807.1, read as the reverse complement.
AGATTTGAAGGATGTCGCCATAGAGCAGAGGTTTGAAACGATTTTCCTTCTTTTTCGGCTTTCCTCAAGCACCACCTGAAACTGTGGTGAAAGATCGAGATTGTTCCAGCAAAACTAGCCACAAATTGGGTGAAGATCGCAGCAGAGTCTGGGTGAAAATCTCTGGGTCTGGGAATGGTACGTCGCAGCCTAAAAAGCGGAACGGAACCGCAAAGCTGGAACCCTGAAACTTGGGACCCGCTGTTAGGCTGATTCTCAAAAAGTTATCTATGTTCACAAGAGTAGCCAGATGAAGGGACTCATGTAAAGAAGCCTGTTGAAATGGGGTCACAGCAATCTTGCAAAGCCCAACCCGCAGGGGATTGTTGAGGTTACTTTCGGGACCCAACAGCAAACTTTCAGACCTGGGGCCTGCAAGACCCAAAACTCCCAAAACCATGGTCTGTCGCCCAAAACAATCTTTGATGCAAGGAAACCTCACTCTCCTGCTGAAATAAGCATTTCTTAAAGGCCCCAGATGACAGGCCATTGATTTTGGCGAGAAGCAAACCTTTCAAAACGAAAACCGAATGCCTTATCAAAAGGATTTGCAGCTTCCCATAGACCTTGCTTTGGTTGTGGTTTCGGACCCATTTCGGCCCGAAAGCAACAACGATGCGGCCCTTTGGGGCCTTGTTGTATGATTTCTTGAAGGCCCTGCTAGCGGCCAGCAAGGATTTGAGTAGAATGTTCAATGCCTTTATACACACATACATTGAGTACTCGTATTCATTTATACTGTCTACGTTATGGTCATATTATACACCCTGCTTGCCTCTTTGGCGTTTGCCAACCTCAGGGACGAGATTTGATCCTTTTTCATATCTTCTTAAAAAGCTACGTTTGATTTTCTAGCCTCGTCAAGCCAGGTTTTTAGTTTTTGTTTTTTTGGCATGGAAGTTGTTTTTTTCCCACATGCGTAGCGAAGGGTTCTCGTTTTACTTTGGGGGTCTGGGGGTTGAGCTGTGTTCGTTTGATTCCGTCCAACCATCCGCAAACCGTCCGCAACCCTTCGCAACCGTCCGCAACCGTCCGCGTGGCCGCCGTATGGCCGTGCCTATGGGGAAAGCTGCAAAAGGGATCCCTTTTGGAGGTTTCAAACGTGTCGAAAGGTCGTTTTGTGTGGCAGGCGTGGCACTTTGTGACATTCCAACATGTTTCATAACGTGTCGAAAGTCGTTCTGTGTGGCAGGCGCAATACTTTCGTGCCATTTTCAGAAGATGTGTGTCCTTTTTCCTGACAGGCGCACTGTCAGGGTTGTGTCAAGTGGTGACGACGTGCAAATCATGTGGCAGGCGTGGCATTTTGTGAGATGTGATGAAAATTGACGGAAGCCTCGTACGAAATGCTCGTTTTGGCGCTTTCAAAAGAGGTCGTAACGTAGTTTTGTGTGGCAGGCGTGGCACTTCGTGACATTCCAACATCTGAGATGTCTTGAAAATTGACGGAAGCCTCGTACGAAATGCTCGCCTTCGGCTTTCCAACATGTCTTGTCTCCATTTTCTGGTTTTCTTGTGGCGTCACCGTGCCAATGGGGAAGGCGCAGTACTTTAGACGTGTCGTGTTGCGTGTCTTTTGCGAATCGCATTGTCAGGGCTGCGTCAAGTGGTGACAACGTGCAAATCGTGTGGCAGGCGTGGGACATTCTGACGGTCTCATTTTGTGTGGCAGGCGCAGCATGTGGTGCAGATCCGCCATGTGTGGAAGGTCATTTTGCGTGGCAGGCGCAGTATTTGGTGCAGTTGCATCTCACCGCTGTAGACTTGACCCTCTCCACTCTCTACTCACACTTTCAACTGCACACTTGACACTCCACATCCCCAAACCCCAATCCACACACACTTTACCCTCCACACTCCCCACACTCTACACTCTACACTTCACACTTCACACTTTACATTACAGTTTGCACTCCACAGTCTCCACTGTACACTCCACACTCCACACTCTACACTTTACACTTTACACATCTTTACACTCCACAGTCCACAGTCTACTACACTTTACACTCCCCACCCTACACTTGACACTTTCCACGCTTTTCACGCTTTACACTCCACACTCTACACTTCGCACTCTACACTCTACACTCCACACTTTCCAATTCACACCCCACACTCTACACACTACACTTTCCAATTTACACTCCACACTCTACACTTTACACTCCCTTTTCTGCAAATTGCACTTCACACTCTTCACTCTTCACTTAACACACTACACTCCGCACTTTTCACTCTACACTCTACACTCTACACTTTACACTTTACACTTCACGCTCCACACTCCACACTCTACACTTCACACTTTACACTCCACACTCTGCAAATTACACTTCACACGCTAGACTTTACACTTCACACTCCACACTCTACACTCCACGCTTTGCACTCCACACTCCACCTATACCTTACGCTGTGCACTCTACACTTCACACTCTTCACTTTACACTCCATGCTTTACACTCCACACTCCTCGCTCTACACTTCACACTCTACACTTTACACTCTACACTGTGCACTCTACACTTTAGACTTTACACTTCACACTTTAAACTTTACACTTTGCACTTTGCACTCCACACTCTACACTTTTTAAACTCCGAACTTTACACTCCACACTCCACACTCTTCACTTGACACTTTTGCGTTCCTCTCTTCACATACACACTTTTCACACTTTACACACACTATATACATTTTACACTGTACAGTCCACACTCTGCACTTTAAACTCCACAATCTCCATTTCACCACTCTACACACTACGTTTCGCACTCAACACCCCACTGTCTTCACACTCCACACTCTGCACTCCACCGCCTTCCATGCTCCACATGGCAACAGGGGAAGAATGTACATGACTGTAGAAATAACTTGTTTCACACGAGTGTTTTGTGTGACTGCATTCGGGTTCGTTGGTTGGTCTTGTTGAAAAACCGCTTCGAACCAGGTCAGCATGCAGTCGCAAAGCGGTGGCATTGTTGGCGGGGCACCCGTACCCAGTGGCAGCACACACAGCGCAAAAATGCATGGTACTTCAGAGGGATCGATGGGCTCCAAGAGCGGCCCGAGCAGTCCCACTTCGGAAACTTGGCCAACTTTGCCAACTTGTAGTATCCCAACCAAAAAATGTGCAGCTGGGTATGAAAAACACCAAAAATGGGGGTGCTTCGTTTGAGTTTCCATCTTCTAGCGATCTGCATTCGTATCAGTCCTGGTAAGAAAGCACAGTGGCCGAAGGAAAAGGACCGGAAAGGACTGCAAAGTTGGAGGTTCAGGGTCAAAACTCGTTCCCTTTCCAAAAAACATGAATCCTCAAATATGGTTATGTATATTTGGGTTTGTCTGAAAATAGGGTACATCCCGGATGAAATCGCCATTTCATGGGGATTTCATGATCAGCCAAACCATTGGGTTTAGGGGTTTTCCACTAAATTTTCAGACAAAACCATGTCTAAATATACATATATATACATATACATATATATACATATATATATACATATACATATATATATATGTATATGTATATTTCAATGTATATATACATATACATATTTAAATACGTATATATATATATATATTTACATATATATATATACATACATGTATGTGTATATATATATACGTATCTATATATATATACAGATATGTATATATATATGTATATATACATATACATATTTACATATATACATATATATATAAATACAAATATATATACATATATATATATATAAAGATTTTTATTTATATAAACATATATATGTATATTTACATGTATATCTATACATGTATATGTATATACACATATACGTATGTACATATATACATGTATATATACATATTTATATACATATTTATATACATATATAAATATATACATATGTACATATATACATATATACATATATACATATATACATATATACATATACATATATACATATATACATATATACATATATACATGTATACATATATACATATATAGATATATACATATATAGATATATACATATATACATATATAAATATATACATATGTACATATATACATGTATACATATATACATATATACATATATACATATATACGTATATACATATATACATATATACATATATATATATACATATACATATACATATATACATATATAAATATATATTTATACATACATAAATAGTCATATGCATATATAAATATATATGTACATATATATATGTATATATATATACATATATATATACATGTATATATATATATACACATACGTACATATGTACATATATTTACATTTATATACATGTTTATGTATCTACATATATATATATATACACATTTCCATATACATACATCTACACACACATATATATATATATACATATATATACACACATAAACATATAAATATATGGTACCCCCCAAAAAAAACCTACCTTTTCACTATCTTTACTGGTATTTACGGTGTTTTTTTGGGCATATTTTGGGGAGTATTTTTTTTTCAGTTTTTTCTCTTAACCAAATTTGGACATAGTTTTGAGGGGGAGTTCCATATATCATATATATATATATACATATCCTACCGTTTTGGCATAGTTAGCACTTGGTTGGATCCGGAGGGGGTTACCATACATACACACATATACAAACATTAGCAACTTCTACTGTACCTTCTGACTCTGGCATCAGCAGGTACCAGGAATTACTAGTACCTCCTAGTACCTGACCCAATCCAAGATCCAAGATCCAAGATTTCCCACAGAAGTCCTGGAGATAAATCTTGGACTTGCTAACCACTACCTAATCCAAGATCCAAGATCCAAAATTTTCCACAGAAGTCCTGGAGATAAATCTTGGACTTGCTACCACTACCTAATCCAAGATCCAAGATCCAAGATTCCCCACAGAAGTCCTGGAGATAACCTTGGATTTGCCAACGCTACCTGGCCCTAAGATATGACCTAATCCAAGACTTATCTCCAGGACTTTTGTGGGGAATCTTGGATCTTGGATTGGGTGGCCCTAAGATATGACCTAATCCAAGACTTATCATATATACATATATATATATATACACATACACATATATACACATGTATATATATATATATGGTATCCCCCTATATATATATATAAATATCACAGGTGTCCCAAATTGCAGCTGAGGATAAACCCAAGGAAAAGAAACGTGGCTTGCGACGCTTCTGGAACTATTTCGGGTCGAGCAAGGTTCAGTCGATGGGTGCTGAGAGCGTGACCATTGAACCTGGGAACCAACCGTTGGTTCCCAGAGAGCGCAAAGGATTGCCGCAATCCTCCAAGGTTCTCCCTGGAGACTGCAGTGAAAGCTTCTCCTCTTTATCAATTCCACAGCCTTGAGCGACTTGAGCGGAGTTTTCGCCAGTGGGCCGGTTGGGCTAAGTTGAAGGCAAAATTCTCATGCCCGGAAACATTCCGTTTCGAAGACGGTGGCTGTATGCAAAACTGGAGTGTTAGTGAAATATCTCTTCAACCAGAAATAGACATTGCTTCCACCAGAGGAATCTTTTAGCGGTGGCCCTTTCTATCTTTGTTTGCGCAAGCTGTTTGAGTAGGGTTTGTTGGCCGCTCCACTGCCAAGGAAGCTCCCTTGACCCAAACGACCTGAGTTTTTTGTTCAACAGGGTCTTTGAAAGTTTCCAAACCATTTGTGGGAGAAATTGCATCAGTTGCATACTACTAGACTCAGGTAGCAGTGGCTTCATTGACTTTCCATGCAGTTTTATATGCTCCGCATACCCTGCGGTGGATCATCTGCTTCTGGTTGGGGGTTTCATTTGATCAGGTCCACAGGTCGGTCTCCAGAGCCTGCATTCACCGAAATCAAAAAAATCGCTGAAGCGCCTTCCCCACCAAAGCCACCAAACTGGCCTCGTACAAGGCGATGACATCATCGGGTCCTTCACACCTTTGACACCATATGATGTGATGGACCATGGATCAGTGCTGAAGATCTCTAGGTTGTTCCCTCATGTACCCGAAGGATGTTTGCTACGAAAAGAAGGCTTTACGGATCACTGTGTGTCAAAGGATCCTGCTAGCATTGCCAAGAATAGTTTGGTGGCGCCACGGCGCCACGTTGCCATTTGGACAATAGAGGTTGTGGGAGTCCCCTGGAACAATCACATTGGAATCCTTCCTGCCAAAATGGTCTTCATGTCGTGCTGGCTCAGGGGGAGTGGTGTGTTGTCTCTGATGGGACTTTAGTTGGTCCATTCTGGAGGTTAGCTATGGGAAGGCCAACAAAATCAGGAATCCCAAGTGCGAATGTACAGAAATCAGAACCCTTGTCAACAAGAGTAGTGGGTTAGTCTTGAAACGGGGTTCACCCCAAAATGGCCGTGTTAAACGGGTTTGGGATACCCAACAGGTTCAAAGCCAAACCAGTGTTTAGAACTGCTCCCCTGTTGGCTCGGCTTGGCGACCTTAGCAGTGTTAAAGCTGATGTGATGGTGAGATGTCAAACGCACAAATGCAGGGAACCAGTCTGCCTTGAACCAAGTGACCAAGTTAATTGGCATTTGCTGGTATGTTTGATAGAAGCGGAGATTTGCCCCGTATTTTTGTGAGCTCCCTCGAAGGTTGCGTCTATATAATGGGGACTGACCGGGCTCACACGGAAGTTGGACTAAGGTGTGTCCCAATAAGAAAAATGATGCGTCCATGGCGGGTTAGTGCTAATTCCTGAAAGGAACAGGATCAGCTTGGGAAGACCACATATATGTTTATAACTGTTTCTCACTAACATATAGAATCATAATCTATATGTAGATGTATTTGTACACATATCCAAGTTTGTGTTGAGTTGGAACCCCAACTTGAAAGGCGGACTATCCCCAATTGAAGGTCATTTGTTGACGATAGCACAGCATAAAGGGCACGCTTTGAGTGCGCACATTTTGAAGATTTCCCCACAGCCAGGTTTGCGAAAGCAAAAAGAAGCACATAGTGTGTTCAGGTCATGTAATGACGAGTTTGCACAGCAATACAGGGCACATTTTGAGTGCGCACATTTTGAGTGCGCACAGCCAGGTTTGCGAAAGCACAGCCCCTCAGAGTATATACAGCATATGATGTGTCTATGTCAGTAGGTATATGTATGGGAAAAGCATAAATGAACATACACTCATATACTCATATACAGTATGTATATATATATATACGTGTATATATATACATATATATATATATGCACAGTACATACATACTTATGCATAGTATACGTGCATACAATGTGCCCCTCTGACCGTAGCAATATCCACGACAACCATGGTCAGCCAAGCTACGAACAAATTTGCCTATCCAGGAAGCCCCAGGATGTATTTACACAAATGTATATGTATCGACATGTGATTCCAACATGTAACATGATATACTACAACACAATATGCCATTCTTAAATGATATAATATGATATAACTTGGTATGATATGATATAACATGATATGATATACTATGATTGAATATGATGTAATATGATTATATCTATATACATATTTTATTAAGGGGTGATAGAATATGATGCAATATGATGTCAAATATAATATGACATGATATAGTATTTCACAGTATGATATAGTATGGTATAATGTGATATGATATGATGATAAAGAATAGTATGATATGATAATAATAAACTGTGCTATGAGATAATACAGAATGATATAATATAACACTATACAGTACAGTATAGTACAATGTGATATTATATGATGCAATATGATGGAAGATTATATTTACATAAATAGTATGATATGATGTGAACTGTTTTGATATGATATGATCTAATATGATTTGAAAGAAATATGTTATGATATGTTAATTTGTGATATGATATGATATCATATCATGTGATATGAAATAGTATGATACAATATAAACCTATTGTATGAGATAATAAGATGCAATTTAAGACAATGGTAAGAATATAATGAAATAGAAACAATAAACATATACAACATAGTATATTACAATAAAACAACATATCATTTGATATCATACAAATCACACTATAGAACATAGTATACCATAACACAACATAATCTATTCGATAATACAATGTTTTTTGATATGATTTCATTTGACCTAAGATGATGTATGACTGAACCATATACGAAATGATATATAATATATATAGTAACAAAATGTATAATGTACTAAAACAACACATATACAACGACATATGTAAATTCAATAGAAATGATACAATAGAGTATGATCCAATACAATAGAACATAATTCATTGTCATTGTGATATGATACGATATGAACTGATGCAAATATGTTATAACATGATGTATTGTGATATGATTTGATGTAATGTATCACAGTACAATATAACACAATAAAGTAAATGAAAATGATTGTTAGAATGTAATTTAACATAACTATGATCCAATGTTAGTATGATTTTGAATATCTTTTAATACAATACAATGTAATATAATATGACATAGTTCAATGTAATGTAAAATAGATTATACGGTAATATTCATATGATATGGATTATGGTAAGACATCGATTAGAATATTGCATTATACAGTAAATCATGATTTTACATGGATTATACTATACTATGAACTATGAACCCAACAACTATAATTTAGAATGTCATATTCTATACTATACCAAAATCTATCTATAATTTGAAAAACATTATACTTTACTATATTATAATACAGTATAGTATGAGATAATGTAATAAACTGTAGTATGGTGCATCATGATGTGATGTAGTACAAGAAGGAGTAGACGTATGATTTTGATTATGAGCACGCCTATATGTATATATATATATATTTATGTGCATATTTCTAGATAGAGATCTCTATGTATGTTGCCCATTCTTGTTATGGTCTTGTGGCCAAAAGATGCCCAAACATCTTTGCGCCAAATGACCTGGCACGGGGAATTGTCCGAATGTCCCGGAGATTGCGCGGCACAGCACGAAAGCGAGCTGCAGTCAGACAGCGCTAAACGATGGAACTGACCAAGTGAGGCATGATTCTCCCTTCTAGTAAGTCAACATAACTATGGAACATTTCCCATTTCTAGATGATTTACCTATTGAACGTGTTGATTTTCCATAGCTATGTTAAATTACCAGAGAGTATCCAACATGAGCTCAAAATATGGTTTGTCCAAAAATAGGGCTATATAATCCTTTTCACTACTAAGCGGCATTTCTTTGGGTACATCCATTTTAAGAAGCAAACATTTTTGGGGGATGAAGAGCCATTGTGTGGCAATGCCACCTGCTTCCGTGATGTCCTGACAAGACCTGGTAATTTTCAGCATAGGCATCTGAATGCAGGCCGTTTGGGCTGATTGACTCCGTGCCCAGCTGCGAAAGGACATCGGCGCACCACTGGTTTGAATCGCCTGTTGAATCGATCCGGCATTGGCTGCGGCCTGTGTGGCAGGCGTGGAAGGTCTTGGACATTACACATTCACTAGTTTTTCTATGGATGTGTAGTGGGATGTTCTAACAAAATTTGTGGATTCTAGTTTTTCTTGGGATTTTCACCCTAAAACGCCCTTGCGCAGACATTTCTCAATCTTCCCTTCTTGGTTACAGTCGATGCTTACATCGCGGCTGCATTTTCTTGAAGATACACCACCATAACAAACAAACAAGCAAGCAAACAAGCAAACAAAACAAGCTAATTAACAAACAAACAAACTAACTAAGTAACTAAGGACGTAACAAACTAAATAAGTAACTAAGCAAGCAAGTAACTAAGTAAGTAAGTAACTAAGTAACTAAGTAACTAAGTAAGTAAGCAAGCAAGCAAGTAAGTAACAAACAAGCAAACCAACTAACTAACTATCTAACTAACTAACTAAATAACTAACTGACTAACTATCTAACTAACCAACTAACTAGCTAACGAACGAACTAACTAACTATCGAACGAACTAACAAACTAACGAACTAACGAGCTAACGAACTAACGAGCTAACGAACTAACGAGCTAACTGAGTAAGTAACGAACTAACTAACAAACTAGATAACTAACAAAGTAACTAAGTAACTAAGTAACTAAGCAACCAAGTAAGTAAGGAACTAACTAATTGACTAGCTATCTTTCTATATTTATCCAACCTTATGTACCCAACCTTATCTATATGTCAACTAACCTGATTATCTATATGTCAACTAACCTTATGTCAACTGACCCTATCTATCTACCTACCTACCTACCTACCTATTAATCTACCTATAAATCTACCTATCCTATCCATCCCATCCCATCCATCGATCCATCCATCCAAACTCGCCAGGAAATACATCGCCGGGATGTTGTGCACGGGCAGGTGAATCTCCAGCATTGGTCTCCAACATAGGCAGGTTTCTTAAAATGTGGGTACCCCAAAATGGATGGTTTATTTCATGGAAAATCCTATGAACATGGATGATTGGGGGGTACCCCCATCTTTGGAAACCTTCACTTTGGACACCGACTAAATCAGGGTTCATTCAGACCCCAGAGTTTGATGCTCAAGACGATCCACGCTGCGCGGCTTTCTGTGTCCGGAAGCTTCCTAACAGCCCAAGCGAAGCTTGGAGGCTTCATTACTATCCCAACAGGCATTTGAAGATGATCCGAGCACCTCAGGAGTTTAAAATCCACCATCAGCACCAACTGATTTTCGTGAGATGATTGGACAGTGGGATTTCTTGTGGGTTGATTTTTGGTCGTGGGGAAATCATGAGAGGTCGGCAACATTTGCCCGCTTCCCGAATCCCAGTGTAGCCAGGTGTTCAGAGACCATCTGAAGCAAACCACATTCCATCACTGGGAAAGGTACGGGTGTTTCCAATACATCCCCAAGTTGTCAAGCGGCAAACCCAACGACCCAATTCCTGACCAACGCGAAGAACCCAAAGGAAAGCCAGTTGCAGAGTTCTCAAGCAGCTGATGGTGGGTTCCTATCTCCCTTTTTACTAAATGCCGGATGCTGCACTTTGTCAGGTTTCCATTTTTTTTTTGGCGTGCTATCCTCATGTGCCTAGGTCAGAAGGCTTGTTTTGGCCATGGCGCTGAGGGATGGGTGCGTTCTTTGATTCGAGCGCTTTCTTGAGCACCAGAGCAGTGCAATTCTACGCCGACTTCAGGGCAAAATATAATCGTGGCTATGCGTTGTGTAGGACGCATGACCCATGGTTCGTCTTGGTCGCTTGCGTCGAGAGCCTCTGCGGTGTCTTTTGCAGTTAGTTGAGCAAGAGGCCGAAATCAGCTGCCAGATCAGATCTGCCAGGATTTGATGATTTTGATGGCATGAGGTGACCATAGGGCGACCATAGGGGTTTGTAAACGGGACCTGTTAAGGGGTAGCTCTTCGAAACTCTGCTCAGCCGACAAATCGGAAATGCCCTGCATGGGCTCCGTTGACCGCCTTGGGGCGGTTATCAAGTAGCAAAAAAGATGGTGTGCAGAGAAGTGGATGGTGAAACACCAACAAAATAGAAAGGTCCTCATATGATCCTGTCCTTTTTTGGTGAACCCGCAACCATCTCGCCTTTTTTGGTGGTTTTACTTTGGGTCAACACATGCCAACATCCCATTGGTCCAGCAACTTAGGAATTGATCATCATGGCCGCTTCAGTGATCCACCATCACATCCAAAATTGCCGGCTTTCTGGAAGAAACCAACTTTTTTTCCTGAAAATTGTTGTTGTTGTTGTTGTTGTTGTTGTTGTTGTTGTTGTTGTTGTTGTTTTTTTCTCAAGTTTTGAGTGCTCCCAATAATGGTGTGTTGCTTACTTCTGCGAACTGACCGGACGATTTGTGTTGACTTCGGATGCTGAAACTTTTGTCCGCTGATATTCATCAGATAGATCCATGGCAAATCGATTTCAACCTTACCATATTCTACAGATATCGAAAGATCAATATTGGTAGTACGGTAGTACCCTTCCAATATTTTGAAACCACCTTGAAACACCGTCTTTTGCTTGCTTCAAAGACCCACCGTCTAAACCATCCCAAAATGTCCAAAATGTCCACATTGGTTGAAGCCGGGAGGCCCACGAAGACGGTGCTGCTGAACATCGGCATCAGCACCAAAGCGCCCAAGACGAAGGTGCAGAGTCTTCAGGACGCTGGGGGGTTTCTGAAGTCCTGGTGAAATTATGTGAAGTTCCTAAAATGGTCGAATTGGATGATTTGGGGTACCCCCATTTTTGGAAACCTCCAGATGTACATAACATTACATGATGATGCACAATACAATATGATGTGATACAGGTAACTACAGAACAATATATCATCGTACGATATATGTACATGCATGCATGCATCCAGACAGGCAGACAGACAGACAGACAGACAAACTTACGTACTTACTTGCTTGCTTGCTTACTTAATACATACATACATACATACATACATACATACATACATACATACATACATACATACATACATACATACATACATACATACATACATACATATATATGTAATGTCATACAATATCTAGTACGGTATGAAGATACAATACGATATAACAAAATATGATACGATATTATATGCTATGATACAACATGTTACAACAATGTACAACATAGGAAAAGGCAAACATATATCCCAGTAGCAAGTTGTTTCCGAGTCTTGCAGGATTCTTCGGGTAGCTGTGGATAGAACCGTGCGTACTGACAAACTTTTTTTAGAGCACCAAAGTCGCGATGTTCACATCACAAAATCGCGCCCGGGTTCTGTTTGTTCCGAGATGCGAAACCAGATCAGGCTAAACTGATCAATTCCTACACGTGTTAAGGCAGAAGTAAAGGTACCCCACCCGTTACATAGCTCTTCTCAGCCAGTCCACCGGGTCCACCTCATTCCGCCAGGAGTTTGGCAAGAAGTGGATCAAAGGATCTCCGGACATCCAACAGAACAACTATCAGAGTCTCAGCGACACCCAGGGACCCCAGGGACCCGGGCCCGGGCTACTTCCTGCATGACCTGGTCTGCCTTCGAAATCACAAATTCACACCGAATCACATGCACGCGCACAGAACTGTAGTGCACGATTCAGGGATCCAAGTCATCGTGAGGCAAAACCGTTTCGCGAAGGCTGTTTTCTCTAACGTTTTGGGATACAACTGACCATGGCGGCCTAGGAAATGTCACATTACCAGCACAAGTGACTTGGCAAGACTCCGAATTTTTCCGGCGGCTTTCCACCTGTTTGTCAGTGCAAACTTCTAACAAATTGGGAGTTTCCGCTCCATGGAACGGCACGCTTTTCAACACACCAATGGACACAAGAAATGGATGGAAATGGAGTGTTTTCAGCTTTCAACCCTGGTGTCTCGCAAAACATGTGCAGTGCCATGTTTAGGAACCTCTCAAACTCTCTCAAACTCTCTCAAACTCTCTCAAACTCTCCCAAACTCTCTCAAACTCTCTATAAGCTTTATTTTGAATTCCTCAGCTAGACCGTTGCGGTGACTGCCATGGATCCGACTGACCCCGTCCTGGGATTTCTTGAGCCTTCAGCATCGCCGGTGAAGGCAATGGCTACAACCTGGAGATCATCTTTTTTCCCATGGTTGGCGTCTCTCACAGGCGTTGAACAAACTTCACCGGTTTCAGCTGTTGAAAGAAGTGCTTCTTTAAGGGGTTTTGATAGGGCAGCTGGTCGAAAACAATAGAAAACCATAGTTACCAATTTCACAAACCAGTCAGATGAGGATGGCTCAAAATCCTTTGCTCCCAAATTGGCATGGCAAATGCTTTAGTCAGATCGCAGATTTTGTTCCATTTCAACCACTGCTTTCAGTCATGCTGCCATGCTGATCAGGCAAATCCGACAGAAGTTTCTGATGAGTTTCATGTCGGCCGCCGAACGCCTGAATGTACCTTTCGTTTCTTGGCCTCCAAGTGGGGAAGGACGAATCCTTTGCAAAAAGATTTTCAGAGGATGTGCCCAGGACCCTGGGACGGACAAAGTGCACTTTCTCAAAGGAGACTTGCTGGTACAGTATGATCAAAACTCTGAACCCCCCCAAGCCATAGCTTCCCGTTTCAATACCAGATGTGGGGGCCCGCAATTTCAACATCACCCAAATCTGAAGGATCGAACAGCCCCTACTTCGGGCTCAATTCTTGACCGGGTATGCATCTCCTTCAGATTGTTCAATAAAAGAACCCCCAGAAACTACCATTGCCCCTTGAAGCCAGATTTTTTAAAGTTGATTCTTAATGATTCTGAGCATTTTTCACAATGGCTATCTGCCAGGTTCCGCTACAGCTGATGCAGAACTTCTGCGAGGATTGTGAGGTCGGAAACGTTGAGGCAAGTCCCCTCCGGGTCCACCTGAGATCTCAGTCCTGACTGGAATTCCTCAGGATTTTCAGGGCCATCTTTCTAGGTTGGATGCGCAGTTGCTATGTGGAAAACAAGCAGAGTCGGTACGTAAAAGAAATCAGTTCCTCCAGTTCTGAATGGGATACATATAGATATGTATAATTATGTATATAGATTCTAGTGAAATAGCTGTGTGTCAATTTTTCTGATATCCTTCTGTTCTAATCGAAATAGCTGGTGAATTGGATGTTTATCCACCCCAGTCAGATGATTTTCATCTGTTCACCCCTTGTGATTCCCCCCAGAGGGCACCTCTGTTTTGGCTTGAGCTGGTCGAGGCCATGGCGCTTGCTGCGCGGGCTGCCAAGGAGGTGGGACGTGTGGCGCAATCGTGGGGTTCCAACCAAAAAAAACCTCACCATCTTACTTGTTGGAACCATTATTAATGGGATGGTTATGGGATGGTTAAGGAATCGGATGGGATGATTATTAAGGAATGGGATGACTATTAATAACCTATAATAGTAGGGAATGGGATGATTATTCATGGTTATGATAGGTCAGCAACCCCCATTCCCTACGTTTAGCACCAGTAAGCCATTCTCTGCAATGATTTACCCTGCGAACCCAGAGATGGACAAGGCAGCATGTAAAAACGAGCGGTCTTCGAAACCATTTGCAAGGATCATGATGGGTTTTCCCACTCTCAAGGCTCGTTTCCTGGCAGGTTTGGTGTTTTCGGAATCCATGAGGGGACAAAAACCTATGGTGTTTTGCCAGGGTACCAGGATTTCGATCCCCCCATAGCCATGTCGAAGTGATCAGGTCGCCTTAGATGACCTGCTGCCGGACCCAGAGGATATGTTGGAGAGAGGAAAGGAATGATGCCCGACCCACGTGACCTGGTTGGTTTCTGCATGGAAAACATGAATTCTGGGTCTACAACCCATACGGATTTCGATTCTGTAGGCCAAATCTGTCTTGGTCCATCGGCGAGATGGGATGTTTTGGGACTTCATTTTGGATTTTTGACATGTTGGGGTCTCTGTGAAATGTATGGACCTAGAGGACCTAGACCCACAGATGACTGTTTTGCCTATGTTCCAGCTGGAGGGGTCATGGTAGAGATCCTTACATTGCAGAGCCAAATATGGCCTGATTTCACAAAATATTTGTAGATACAGATATTTCACTATTTGATGATCTTTGTGTAGATACCAGTCTTACTGCCATCGCCGGGCTTCAATTCTTAGGACCGTCTAGCAATCAAACCTGACTAGCTGGAGATGTCCGCTTTAGTTCGATGGTTTTATCACGAACCCCCGCAAGTCGCAAGCGATTTCCCAGCCAGCCATGGTTGATCACAGGACAGCAACCGCCTCATTTTTTCTGCTCAATTTCCAAGTTTGATTGAACAAACCATAGGGTGCCCAGATATATGGGTCCCAAAAACGAAAAGTAAATGACGAAATCACTATCAGAAATGAAAATGAGAGGGAATCATTCGGAATCACGTTTCTATTTCTTGGAACTGGGAACCCCTGGAACCATAGAATAACTACAGGAGATTTCTTGCATGGAGCATCGCAGGGACCGGCCAAGTCCCAGAATGCGTCCCCACGGGCTTGGCGAAGCCAGCGACCGTTGGAGCAGCCGACCGCGAACGAAGCTGAATGAAGCGTGGAGTTTAGCTGTCAACATATTTTCTTTGTTTATCTCTATATATACAATATATTCACTGCATGTACTTATCTACAAATCTATTATCTGTATTTGTACCTATAGCCTGCCTGCCTGCCTGCCTGGCTGGCTGGCTGCCTGGCTGCATGGCTGCCTGGCTGTCTGGCTGTCTGGCTGTCTGGCTGGCTGTCTGCCTGGCTGCATGGCTGCCTGGCTGCCTGGCTGTCTGGCTGTCTGGCTGCCTGCCTGCCTGGCTGTCTCGCTGTCTGGCTGTCTGGCTGTCTGGCTGTCTGGCTGTCTGGCTGTCTGGCTGTCTGGCTGTCTGGCTGTCTGTCTGTCTGTCTGTCTGTCTGTCTATTTGGCTATCTTTCAAAAATCGCATATCATGTATCATGGCTCCTATACAGATGGTACGTATCTTGGTGATTCTCTTTGAGATGTCACATACATTCATGGCCAATGGCAACAGCGTTCACCCTCCACCTCTTACAGCTGGTTCAGCGGTGCTACCCGCCTCACCTGTCCCTGGCACCTGACCATGGCAGCTCGACAGTGAGACAAGCGAGAAAAAGAGACGCCATGCACCAACCATGGATTGCACCATGGACTGCCATGGACTTTAAGGCACATCAGAATAGTATAGTAGATGGGGAAATGTAACATTTCGGTTCTTTGGATCCAACTAAGACAGAATGGAGACCCTGGTATCCCAAACATATTTCAACTATCTTTAGGGAATCCAAAAAACACGATGGAGATTCGGGATATCCCAAACGTATATTAGCCTGCAAGTTGTCCCTGAACTGAGGGTTTGCATGGGGGCCCATTTGGAAGCAGTTTACCACGGTGCTTCGGTCATGCTGGATGGGGTACGTCTCCCTGACAGATGAGTTCCTTGGGACATTTCAAGAAACCATGCTCCTTTCCAACCGTGTCTCACCAAATCCCACTGAAAACTCTGCGCTGCAATCATCGACCGAGGTCGATCCTCCTTCCTTGCTCTGGCCTTGTTGGCTGCCTTGGCGCTTTTGGCCAGCAACGTGTCCTTCGTGCCTGCCGTGGTGGGTGCCTCAATGATGCATGGTTCATCATCATCCTCCCTGGGTCTGGCTGTCTCACCTCTTGGAGTCAAAATTAGACATCCATACCAATAGTCTCACTGCACACACCTGGGGGGATATTCAGTCTTTTTGTTTCCCCCATTGCCATGTGTGTTTTTGCAGGTCTAGAGTCTAGAGGTTCAAGGCCAGATTTCAATCAATCCCAGCAAGGAGACGACACGCGAGAGCCAGAGCAGCGAGTTGCGCTGGGGAGCCCAACGGGGTCCCCTCAAAATGGTAACTGGTTGATTCCAGCTGCGCCTGGAATTTGGGGGATGACTCATGATCATTTTCTGATCATTTTCCCTGTTGACATGGCCATTTCGGGGGTATCCCCCAATTTGCAGACCCACAGTGGACTGGAACATTGTGGCAGGTCCGAATCCTGGTTTTTCGGCGATGCTTTTTCATGATCAAATTGAAAAGACTAGCCCCCAAATATCCCCAAATGGTGACTTCAATGGGGAAAATCATGAGAAAGCATGAGATTTTGGGTGTCCTCAGCGGGATCTTCACCTCCAGGTAGATATCACACATTTTTTTGTCAACCGAAAGGGGGTGCAGGACTGGGTGCCACCCTTGGTGTTCGGATTCCATAGTTGTTGCGAAGAAGTTTTTGGGTCCTCTTGGAACCTTAGCAGTGCTCCAGGTCATGCTAATGCATCCTACCATTTTCGAGGGAAATAAGCAACAGGCGCAGTTTCCAGGCGAGAAATCGTTGAACTGAGAACTCCATCTTCAGGTTCTATCAGAGGTCCCCAGTTTTTTTTTGCTCACTGATGCTTCTATATGTTCGTAGAGGAAATGTAAGGACTCAAGGAACCCTATTAGCCTTCACAAGCTCGTGCCCCATAGTAAGCTAAGTTGTTTTAATAGGTAAATTAAGGTTTCAATGTAGACGTAGACATATCTATAATTAACAAAGCTAGTCACAAACATCAGTGGGGGGGGGTCCCATCCGCAGGTCTGACCCGTGCCGAGACCGCCGTGTTGGGAGCCGCACTGGCAGCAGCCCCTGAGGTCGGGAGGATTGACGGGCATTGCAAGGGTTTGCACATGCCCCATTTTAAGCCAGCTGGCGATAACACCACCTGGTTGGCTGGTCCGCATTTTTCCCATTGGAACTCGCCAGTTTACTGTATCCCGTAGTCTTGGAATGTCTTGGAGAAGCCCATGTACTCAAAATCATTTTGCCCAAGGCATGTCCCAGCCAAGCTGGAGGTGTTCCATACCCAGTTCCTCAAAACGGTCCATCCCAGCTGAACAGTTCCCGCCCACCCACCATGTTGGGTCCCCAATATTCCCCAATAGGGAAATTGCTTTAGAACCGGCGAAAGATATACCTGACGTGACGTAAGTGTTTATAAACCAACTGAAATCGCTGGAATTCCCACATTGCAAACAGTCTTGAAAAACACGGGAATCAAGCGGGCTGAGGACAGCTCATGTATGCTCATGTCAATTCACCAGGTTTACAGATTGTATTCTATTGTAATGTTGAAAAAGCAGGACGCGTTTTGGCATTTGCAGCTCAAGAAAATCTACAAAAAAAGCTGCCATTTCAAGTCATTGGTATTTATAGCAACCCCGAAAAGAAAGAATTTGGTAAGATCCAAAAAGTCGTATGACACTTTTCTGTCTCTTTAAAGGTAACTATACATTGTTAGAGACATCATCATCTACCATGGTCAAAACAACTCCGGAAAAGAACTTTTTCAGCGGTCCCTGGAGAGACTTCTCATATGGTTTCTGCGGGTGTTGCCCATACAGTGCTTCTCCGAAATGATGGCTGTGCAGTTGCTTGCGGAAGGAATGTTTACGGAGCATTCTGCGACATTCCACCTTTGGATGAGGGTGTGACATACACGCAGGTTTCTGCAGGTGTTGATCATACAGTGCTTCTCCGAAGTGATGGCTGTGCAGTTGCTTGCGGACAGAATCTTGAGGGACAGTGCAACATTCCACCTTTGGATGAGGGTGTGATATACACGCAGGTTTCTGCAGGTGGTGGTCATACAGTGCTTCTCCGAAGTGATGGCTGTGCAGTTGCTTGCGGACAGAATGTTCAGGGACAGTGCAACATTCCCCCTTTGGATGAGGGTGTGACATACACGCAGGTTTCTGCANGACAGAATGTTCAGGGACAGTGCAACATTCCCCCTTTGGATGAGGGTGTGACATACACGCAGGTTTCTGCAGGTGTTGCTCATACAGTACTTCTCCGAAATGATGGCTGTGCAGTTGCTTGCGGAAGGAATTTATACGGAGCATGTGACATTCTACCTTTGGATGAGGGTGTGACATACACGCAGGTTTCTGCAGGTGTTGCTTATACAGTGCTTCTTCGAAGTGATGGCTGTGCAGTTGCTTGCGGACAGAATGTTCAGGGACAGTGCAACATTCCCCCTTTGGATGAGGGTGTGACATACACGCAGGTTTCTGCANGACAGAATGTTCAGGGACAGTGCAACATTCCCCCTTTGGATGAGGGTGTGACATACACGCAGGTTTCTGCAGGTGTTGCTCATACAGTACTTCTCCGAAGTGATGGCTGTGTAGTTGCTTGTGGACACAATGAATGCAGACAATGCAACATTCCACCTTTGGATGAGGGTGTGACATACACCCAGGTTTCTGCAGGTGGTGGTCATACAGTGCTTCTCCGAAGTGATGGCCGTGCTGTTGCTTGCGGACTGAATGATTACGGACAATGCAGAATTCCATCTTTGAAGTCATGGCGTCAGTGGTTGAGCTTTTCGTCTCCAAGCCTACGCTACATTTCTGATTTGAAGCCCCTTGAGAGGAACCCAGAGCGTGTGTTGCAACTCTTCTTGAATCAAGAAGCTGATGCCATTGCTCTGATCTGCTTTCGCTTGGATGGACAGGAAATGCTGCGCTTAAGGGCCGGTGGAGCTGACTTGGCTGTGGAGGTTTCCAGTCAGCTTGCCTTGCAGGCTGATGAGCAACAGCTTCGTGTTGTCTTGCCCGATGGGCAGCTGTTGGAGGCAGTTTGTGCGGCAGATCCATCTGTCACACTTGGGACCCTTTGTTTGAAGCATGAGAAGGCGTGAAAAGAGGTCAGTCGTCGCCGGATTTAATGTGTTGGGGAATGGATGTCACCTGTTTCCAATGCTGCTTAAGAATGAGAAAACATATGACCTTATTTCATGCTTGTGTGAATACTATGATTATTATTTTTTCTCTTTCTCTCTCTATGTATAAGCACAGGCAACGTAGCAACTGGGGACGCAGGTGGCCGAAACTTCCGCACTTTCCACCATCCAAGCACTGCAGGTAGCTCACGCCGGCAATTCGGGCTGGAGACTTGAGGGCAATTCGGGGCCAGGACTCAACGAAAACTTTTTTTTCCCCCCTAAATCCTTTGTTTTCAAGGGACGAAAGGCATAAAAATATAATAGAATGGGGGACACCCCAAATCCAATTTGAACCGAGGAACCTGACAAAAGCAGTTGGATGTCCTCCAACCTTTCGGAAGGTTTCCAAAGACATGTTGTTTCGATTTTCAGACCTGCCTTTCCAACAGAGCTTCACTTTTCTGGACCACTCCCCCGGTATTTCGCGCCTGGGTTTTCGCTATGAAGGGAAGTGGGTCATCCCCTCAATCCTAGCGGTTTGACATGCCCAATATGTTTGGAATATGTTAGAATCCCATTGAAATCGGGCATGTGAATGGGATTCCAACATATTCCAATATGTTGGCTTCCAGTCTGGATATGTTTGGATCCCATAGTGCCTGGAGAATCATCCCCCTTTTTGTGGCTTGCCATGTCTAGCACAGCTTCGTGCTGTAGGCTATGCTTTGTTGCAACTGGGCTGGGCGATCTTCATCATCAGCCGGGCGGCCGATTTTTGTCGGATTTCGGCCGTGGTGGGATCTGACGTCAAATGTTTCCAATGCCATAGAGAACGAGCATTTGGGGATGAGATTTGCCAACCTGTGGTGAGTTCGTGTTTTTTTTTTTTGAATGATTCTTATGGCAGTGACTCCCACATGTTTTTGTTTTTTCCAATCATCAGCAACACTTGAAAGAAACATGGCCATGAAAATCATGGGATTTCATGAATATTGAATAACATCCGATGATTATCAATAATTGAATACATCATCATCAAATTGCGACAATCATCAAAACATCCCATGATCAGCAGAATTATCACCTTATATCCCATTCTCAAATTATCAAATAATTATCCCATTGTCAATTATAGTTGTCATCTTATATCCTAAAATCATCATAATTACCCTCTGGTAAACTCACATAACTATGGAAAACCACCATTTTTAATGGGAAAATCATCCAAAATTAGCCATTTTCAATAGCAAACTGTTAGTTTCCCAGAGGGTATCTTCATGTCACACCCGTGAAAGCCAAGGCCTGGGCCCGGCCGTGCTGTTTTGGATCTACTTCAACAAACCCGAGCTCCTTTGAGGCCGACCCAGTTGGATTGTCTTACTGATGATATTAATGTATATGTTTGTATGATATATCATATATACACATACACACATGAAAAATATATATACAGATGTTATGTTATGATGTATGTGTATATATATATATATGTTGCACAGCATGTGGTAGATGTAAACTGGTTGCTGCTGGTTTCAAGACCATGCGATGATCCCCCGCGACCAGGACCTCTCTGAGGGCGACCGGTGAAATTCGCACCGCTGGGACCCGGGACTCTGACCGAAGCTGGGGATTTTTCGATGAAAACAGCCGACGGGCCACGGCGCTGGGCGAGGCTTGGTCAATGGATTGGTTAATGGGAAAATTTACAGGAAACTATGGTTTTTACCATCAAATATAGAGGTTTCCTGTAAAATTTCCCTTAAACCAATCCAATGACTTGGTCAACCTTGAAGCCTTGCTCCCCTCACCTCTAGGTACAATGGATGCTGCCACCTGGTGTCCATGGCCGAGATTCGAATGCCGCCCCGAGATTGGACGAGAGTCAGGAAACATCGAAATGAAGACATTGAAGCCATTGGTAAATTTTCAACCCATCCACACAAGTGTATGTATATATATATACATACATATGTATATATATATATACATATGTATATAGATATATTCCAATTGCTTTTGCTTCTGTTCCCTTTGCATTTTGATAGCTCCTCATGGACTTGTATCGAACAACTTGGCATTGCCATGAGCGTAGATAGTTTCCACCAGCAAATCTCAAGCGTATCTCAGCAAGTATGAAACTCCCAGCTGCTCTTCCGCAGATTTTCAAATACCTTGCTATCAGATAGAATAAAACAGTAATTCTAGATAATCATAGTATAGTGTAATATCCAACAATATAACATAGTCATCCTTTCTTGCTGATTATCTATTTGTTGAAGCTCAGCAAGGATCATCTCCAGACTTGAGGTCACCCTCTGGCGAATCTCGCTGTGTGCATGGGATGCACTGCTGAGTCGGGTAGCCTGGGAAAACCACCTTGGGGTGTTGGCGAGGCCTATGGATGGTTTGATGGTAAAGCAATGTCGTAAACCAGCCATATTCTCACATATGTTCATGGTTTAGACCACCCATATTTGGATGCTTTATACCCATAAAAATGGTAAAATCGCCATGGTGTTTACTCTTGCTTTACCAACATGAATCTTTTTGTATGAAGGAACACGCAAACATATTGCAGGGTATCTTTTTGTATTTAGCAATGTGGCTAAAAAGGATTATTTTCGAATTTTTGATATAGCCACGTGGAATCTTTTTTGACTGAACAGTCCAATTTCACCGCATATTTCATTGATCAGCATGGAACATATACTGTTGATGACCACCAATAAACATGCCAATGACTCGATAGTGATGGTGACAGTGTATGATTTGAAATGATGATGATGATGATGATGATGATGATGATGATGATGATGATGATGATGATGAGATGATGATAATGATGATGATGATGATGATGATGATGAGGATGATGATGATGATGATTATGATGATGATGATGAAGATGAAGAAGAAGAAGAAGAAGAAGAAGAAGAAGATTAAGAAAAGCAGGAGAAGAAGACCAAGACCTGTTCTGCTTGGTATCCCAGCTCATCTCCCTTTTGCATCCTTTGCGGCTCAGATTTTCTAGAGATCCTCACCTTCGCCTCGCTCAGTGAAACCAACGCTCGACAGTCATGGCGGTGATCCTCGGCATGGGCAACCCTTTGCTTGACATCTCTGCGGAAGTGACGCAGGAGAATGGATGTGGTGGACGACCCTTTGGTGGCGAGACAGAGGGGGTGGTGCCGAAAGCCATGGTATAAAGTCTTCCAGAGCCTTTCATTCACTGGTTATGTTGTAAGTGCTTGTGAGATATGGAACGAAAGCTGTTGGAAAGAAAGCTTTCCACGTTGCGCTTCGTTCAGCCCCATTTGGGCAATGTCGGCACTGGCCCAGTGTGTTGCTGCGGGTCAGGGTCGGCGGATTGACTACACATACAATTCACATATGCATCTACAAAGATCAATCCACATCAATACACATGCAGATCTGTCATAATGTGTACATCTTATATCCATTATTCTATTTACCTACATCCATTACACATCCAAAAGTTCCACAATTTCATTTTCAGCTGCCCATCTTTCCACCACTTTTTCCCCCCGGTCCGCCAGGAGACCTTCGACAAGTACGGCTTGATCCCCGGCAACGCCATCCTGGCGGAGGAGAAGCACCAGCCGCTCTTCAAGGAGTTGGCGGCCAAGCCTGACGTGCCTTGGGGCCCTTGGGGCATGGGGGGACACCCAAGTCATGGATTAATAGTGCTCAAAAGGAATAATGGTTAGTAGTGGTTTCCTAAGTCATGTGTGGTACGCCCAAATCATCCAAGTCAAGGTAACTTAGCATGGTGACTTGGGGATCCCCCATTTTAAGGGAAACCCCCATACTGGGGAAAAAAAACATGGAACATATAAGAACAGTTTGAGGTTTTTAGAAGGCAATTGGCAATGGCAATGGGAGCAATTGGGAGCGAAAACCACATGTCGTTGTAGGAATGCTGATGATGATGCGAAGAGCAAACCAGGATGATGATAATGAGTAATTACGATGGTCGTTTTTAAATGGTGCACATGAAGAAATACGCATAAGGAGCCCACTTTACAAATCATCATGATGATAAATGATAAATCAACACCTTGGTGAACCTGAAAACAATTACAATGATTGCGATCATGATGATCGCCATTTCCACTATGCCAGCATCGAATCCATGGATGGTCCTGGTATAGCTGGGGGCGCATCAATTTGGGATGGCTTTAAAATTAGTTTCCCAAACATGGAATCGATATTGTTAGCACTTTGTAGCAAATAAATATGTATCACCCCCCAAACCCCATCAACAGTTTTTTTTTTGAGGAACGTAGTCCGCCAACCCCCAACTCATGGCAAGGTCTATGCTAATTTCCGGATCTAACAATCACCCCATAAGTTGTGAACTGGAAGGTGCTGTACGTGGCGGGCGGTGCCACCCAAAACACCATCCGTGTGGCGCAGTGGATGTTGCAGGTCCAGTGCCTACGGGTTTGGGTGGAACCCACTCGCGGAGAGTTTCAGATAGGTTTATCCTTGGACAAGAAAAACGGGGATGCAACTATTTTATGATATTTTTGCCGCGACATGTAGTTTTGATTCGATAAAAACAATTTCGACTTGAATTAAGTTTCGGCTCGATATTTCGAGTCTCGTCTAAACGAGAGAGCAAGTCAGTGACCATCTTCCACCTCTATATAGTTATTCCGGACAGGTGTCACTTCTAAAAATACGGGATTTGGAAGATGATTTCCTCTGGTCCAACTGCTGGAAGATGCTGGCTTGGTGATACCAGGAGCCAGGCAAGACGGCCTACATGGGCTGCATTGGCGATGATGAGTTCGGCAAGAAGCTCACCGATGCCTGCAAGAAGGCCCCATGGGGATCATCGTGTTGAGATCTTGGGATCACAAAATTGTGATTGCCTTTGTTGCACAAGGAGAGGCTTCAGTTTGCTTCGGCCATTCCAGTCATTCCAGTCATTCCAGTCATTCCAGCCATTCCAGTCATTCCAGTCATCCCAGTCATTCCAGCCATTCCAGTCTCCCATGTCCAATGCCCGCACAACACATTTCTGTCATCCAAATCTCCGACCACTGGTTTCGTGTACTGTGCTGGGCTTTGAGGATGGTGTGGACTGCAAGTACATGATCGACAAGACCACACCCACAGGTGCTTGCGCCGTCACCATCATGAACAAGGTCAGGGGAAGCGCTCGGCCTGCTCCAATGCTGTGGGCGTTCCGAAACCCTGCTTGGAATGTTTTGGATGTATTCAATTAGGAACCACATGGCAGTAATGTGGGAAACCCAAGAATAAACCTGTGTACTATTTGGGTTATAGCAGCCACAATCATGGTGATTTTGTGGATAGTTTATTGGGTGTACCACATTATTCAATACTTGGGGGGATGGGATTGTCAGCTTCAGCACCTCAGAGCTCAACTGGGACGATCCCTCAACTCGTTGGGGTGTATCGTGCATCTCTTGATTTGTCACCAGTGTTTTAGCCATTGGTTCTTTCAGGGAAAATCTGGAGGAAACCCTGGAAACCTCACCGCCAGATCGAGTTTTTTTCTGCTTGAAGAAATCCCTTGAGACAACAAACCCTCCAGGAGCGCTCGCTGACCACCAATCTGAACGCTGCCAACAACTACAAGGCGGGTGGCGCCGGCTTTCTGGGTCTGAAGCTGGGAGATTACCCCCCAATTTATGGCAATCTTCTCCTGGGGAAACTGATGATCATTTGAGTATGTACCGATGATAAGCTGCTCAACCAGCACTTGGGGTACAGGGTTTTTCTGGGAATGGCTGTGTGCACCAAGCAGCGAGGCGGATCACCTGAGGGCCAACATGGCCACTTTGTCGGGGGCGAAGATTGTGTACAGCGCCGGATTCTTCATCACCGTGTCGCCTGAGTCCATGGAGATGCTTGGCGAAGCTGGTGAGGCCGTGGGGTGCAACTGGGGAACTTGGGGAAGTTGTAGTGTCATTACCCTCTGGTAAACGTTTACATAACTATGGAAAATCACCATTTTTAATGGGAACATCAACTATTTCTATGGCCATTTTCAATAGCCATGTTAGTTTACCAGAGGGTACAACTGATCAACTGGATGAAGCTTTTAGTATCTTCTAGTCAAATAACTGCATGAACTAGTTGATGTTGACCACGGTTCGATCCATTTGCTGAGGATTGCCTCCAATGAGATGCTGAAGACCGGTGGCACCTATTGCCCCTCAGCTTCTGGCTGTGATTTCTCAAGGGGAACCATGCGCCCAATTGGTAGTTACATGTGATCTTAAAAGGGGATGGGTCAAATTTATTACACAATTTAGGGGAATAAACATGCTTAACCAGCTATTTTAGGGTACCTAGTGTGCCGGGGTTTTGACTGATAGCCAAAAGACGTCAAATGAGGCTGTCAAATGATGGAAATGGTGAAGTTGATTTGAGAGATGTATAGAACAGTACCAATTCGCTGCATAGAGTCAGCGACTTTGATGCTTGTTTGATCCGGATTTAGTATACCGGATATTTCAGACAAGAGCACTTCTTTTGAGGAGTGACCAGGGACCAGGAACCAATCATTCTTTTTGGATGGTACAGTACCGAACCGCGATGGGTGTTGCTATTTTTTCAGTGGATAAATGGTTTGGATTTGGATGCCCTCCGAAGCAGCGACAGCTTCAAATCATGATTGTGTGGACTTCTTGGGCGCCGCCTCGCTTAGACCCCCCCAAAGCCACTCGCTTGGACCCCCCCTCTCCCCCCCCTCGCCCCCTCTCGCCCCCTCTCGCCCCCCTCTCGCCCCCCTC
>BGPT01002806.1:50257-69303 GCA_003297045.1 Symbiodinium sp. clade C Y103 | reverse complement strand
AATTTCCTCATCCTCTGCATCATTGGCATCCTTCATAGGGCATGGTTTAAGGAGTCTCCTACCTATCCTCTCTATCCTATCTAATTATCTACTTATCACACTATCTAGCCTATCTAGCCTATCAATCCTATCTATCCTCTCGATCTATCTGCCTATCTATCTATCTATCCATCCATCCATCCATCCATCCATCCATCCATCCATCTATCTGTCTCTCTATCTATCTATCTATCTACCTATCTATCCATCTATCTATCTANCTATCCATCCATCCATCCATCCATCCATCCATCCATCCATCTATCTGTCTCTCTATCTATCTATCTATCTACCTATCTATCCATCTATCTATCTATCTATCTACCTATCTATCTATATATCTATCTGTCTATCTATCTACCTACCTATCTACCTGTCTATCTATCTATCCATCTATCTATCTACCTGCCTATCTACCTACCTACCTACCTATCTATCTATCTATCTTTCTTTCTTTCTTTCTTTCTTTCTATGTCTCTACCTACGTATCCATCTATCTATCGATCTATCTGTCTATCTAGCTATCTATCTATCTGTCTGTCTGTCTATCTATCTATCTGTCTGTCTGTCTATCTATCTATCTATCTATCTATCTATCTAAGAACTAGCTATGTAGCTATCTAGCTATCGAGCTATCTATTTGTCTGTCTATCTATCTATCGATCGATCTATCTATCTAGCTATCTACCTATCTAGCTATGCCTCCCTCTCTGTCTCTCTATCTTTCCATCCATCCATCTATTCATCTTTCTATCTATATANTATCTACCTATCTAGCTATGCCTCCCTCTCTGTCTCTCTATCTTTCCATCCATCCATCTATTCATCTTTCTATCTATATATCTATCTACTTCTCTCTCTTTCTCTCTCTCTCTCTCTCCCTCTCTCTCTCTCTCTCCATCCAGCTATATATCTCTCTATCTATTTATCTTTCTATCTATCTATCTATCTTTCTTTCTTTCTTTCGTTCTAGCAATCTAGCTATCTATCTATCCAACTATCTAGCTATCTAGCTATCCAGCTATCCAGCTATGATCGATAGATCGATAGATCGATAGATGGATAGAATCCATCCATGCATCCATGCATCCATCCATCCATCCTATCTATCTATCTGTCTCTCTCTCTCTCTCTATCTATTTATCTATTTATCTGTCTCTCTATCTATCTATCTATCTACCTACCTATCTATGTAGCTATCTCTGTATCTATGTATCGGTGTATCTATGTCAAAAAATGCGCCACTGTACTTGCCCACTTTATTTTCAAGTCCAGCTCCCTGCCGAGCTAGCTTTCGTCCCTNGTATCTATGTATCGGTGTATCTATGTCAAAAAATGCGCCACTGTACTTGCCCACTTTATTTTCAAGTCCAGCTCCCTGCCGAGCTAGCTTTCGTCCCTTCCCCCTGGGCCTCAAGTATATGAGTAGTATATGAATGGATGAACATGTTGCAAGAACAGCTGCACAAAACGAGAAGGAAGAAAAAACATGTCGTAGGGTGTATGTAAACTCAGTGTTCAAACAGGGCAAATTTGCTTGGATCAGTCGAGGAGTACATGGTTGGCATCTAATGTGCCTAGGATGTGCGTAGGGGGGTTCCACTTTCTTCATCCACCAAGTCTCCGGCAATTGCCGGACGATTGCCCTGTAGTGGTCCGGGACATTCCGGGGGCCAGACCCAGGATGACGACAGCTATGGCCTGAACCCCAAACAGAGTGACAGAGGACAAGGAGAGTGCAGGCAGCTTTTAAGCAGCTTTTAAGCTAAGCTATAGCTTTTCCATGCTTTTCCACTGTTTCCAGAACTGCTCTCCTGTGTTACTTTGTTGTTTTTATTTGTTTTTGGATGTTTTGGGATGTTTTGGTCATCTGGGCTTTTGCTGGATCATTGCACATCATGGTCCAATATTGCCTATGCTGTGACATGCAGTGACATGCTGCGATATTTTTTGCAGTCCGAATGGATCCTAATTGCATAATTTGAGGCGAGTTGGTTCAGCCCCAAACTTAGCAACTTGCAGAACTTGCATAGTTTGGGCTGTCGCCGTAGTCGCTAGCCGATGGTTGGAGCAGCTGGACAGTCGAGCGTTGTCGTCAGGGCCTGGTGTCCAGTGACTTGTGGCCGTTGCTCGCAGGTGGGGCCAAGGGAAAAACGGAAAAAACGAAGACGGAGGGCACAGAGGGCACAGAGGGGACAGAGGGCACAGAGGGCATGCAACATTTGGATCTGCAAACGCAAAACAAGCAGCGCCCAGCGCACCTTTTGCTGGAGCTGCACGTGTGTCTTTCCCCCCACACGTAGGGCCAGAGCCCATGTCCGCTACAGNTCGCCTATGCCCAGTTTCAGTTAATGACCATTTTCCCAATTTCATGACCTTTTGAAGGAACCCAGGAGGCATTTTCTTAGTAAGAGGATCGGATACCATATTGGTCCCACAGACCCATCTGACTTGTCCTCGAGTCTTGGTGAGGTCGTCCTTCAAGATCGTCAGGTCAATGGCCGTTCGCTTATCATCCACATGGGCAGACGTGTTTCTGCATTTGGTCACGGTGTCATAGAGGGACTTTGAGTCGGTCACTGCTATGAAAGGGAGTCGGCCAAGTTCACGCTCCCAAGTGTCAAGGTTTAATTGGCCACCAGAGATCTCGGTCATCAAAAAGCGGTGCCAATGTAGATTTCCAACTCCCTGGATCATGGCTTGACATTCAGCGCTCAAGGTGTTAACTGTACACCTTTTAAGTTTGTAACTTTTCCAGGAAGCAATTGTCATCATCTCCAACTGGTCGGAGATCTCGAGGTTGGCATCGTAGTAGACCAAGAGGTACCCTCCTTGGCTATGTTTCCTCGACAACTGAAGGAATCTTTCGTTGATTGGACGGCCAATCTCCTCTTCCACCTCTGATTTCAGGAAGGTTGTTGTTCCTACCCAAGGTTCTGCTCCACGTTCTCTGATGGCATCCTTGTCATCCCAGGTGNGAAGGTTGTTGTTCCTACCCAAGGTTCTGCTCCACGTTCTCTGATGGCATCCTTGTCATCCCAGGTGTCGTTCGTGATCTCCTCCTTGTTCTGTGTAGTCCTTGTCCTGGAGATAGTATGTAGATCTGGTCCGCCTGGTGCAGCACCTGGATGAAATAGAAGCCGTCGAGGAAGTAGATGGTGACGGACCCAACTCGTGGGAGTTTCCTCCCAGTAGTCTTTATTGTTGTCTTCCAAGTGTTGGTCTCCAGAGTTTCCCCAGCTCGCATCAGTGATGACTCCAACTCGAAGTCGGTCCATTGGAATTGGTTGAACTTTGATGCCCAGCTCCGGGTTCTTCTTGAGCTCGTCGGCAATCTGATTTGCTTCAATCAGATCTTTGACCATAGGGTGTGGCATCGTTTGCTGAAGCAATGCCACCCGACCAGCAATGTCTGGTCTAGTTTCCTTTGCCACCCAAGACAAACTTCCCAGGATGGTTCGGAGTTGATTGATTTCTGCAGCAGTGCAGAGTGAGTATCGACGTCGTTTTCGAGTCTTCTCGATCGGGACCTTGACGACCTTTTCCTCTATATAAGGTTGTTGGTGGACCATGATGGATCCGTCATCAGCTGGGACAATCATCTTTCCAGTGAATTTTCCACTGCCTGTGGTATACTTTCCCATCTTGTATTGTTGTCGAAGCCATTCCATGTTGTCCCAGTGTCGGTTTGATCCACCATGAATCATGTCGTCGGTGGCCAGGGCGATCAGCCCTTCAATCGCAGTCTGGTCATCGTTGTAGAGCAGGAAGAGGCAGGGATCTGCCTTGCTTTTGACATAGCCTCGGCCTTCAAGTACTCGGCTCAAGTGCTGGTACCATTGGTATGGGCCATCAGTGAGACCGTAGCAGGTCTTGAGAAGTCGAAGTAGTTGGCGTTCGTGAAGTCCTGGTACTCCTTCAGGAGGTAGTGAACAGTAGAGCTCCCTCTCGATTTGGTCTCCCGAGTGGAAGGCCTGAGTGAAGTCTAAATGTCCTACCAGCCATCTCATACTGGCCAGGATCTGGAGCACAAAGAAGACGGTGTCTTTTGCTACCTGTGGTGTTGTCGACTCCAGGTCTTCTGCATTGGCTTCTGAGTAGCCTTTCATCACATGTCGGGCTTTTGCTTTCAAGACCTCGCCTTCAGTATTGTCCAAGAGTAGTCCTTCTTCTCGTAGAGGTTCTACTTCATGAGGTTCAACTGGTTTTTCAGTAAGGACATACCTGCTTTTCATAATCAGATCTGGCTTCTCTCGTCGAATCTTCTCTGACTCCTCGTGGCTCAGTGCCTTATAGGCCCCAGATTTCAGGTTGTTGTTCACCTCCTTGAGGATCGCCTTGTCGAACTTTGTCTTGGTCTTCTTGTCCATGTTTCTGTAGTTTGTCTCCTTTCTCTTCCGGCTTAACATGACTTGTTCAAGTTGAGTGTAGAGGATCTCCAGAAGTTCTGCTCGATGTCGCTTGGTTGGTCGTTCGGCTCCTTCATCAACTGGATCACCTGCTCGAACTTGACCTCGGCCAGGAATGTAGTTCGGGTCATCTCCATCATCAAAGATCGTCTCCGTAGGTTGTGTTGGGGATGACATATCATGTTGTTCTCCAGGTTCATCCGGTTGATCCCCAAGATCTTCTCCTCCTTCTCGTGTTTGATCTCCTTCTAGATCTTCTGTCCTTGCTGGAGTAGTTGGCGCCATAGAAACTGATCTTGGTGAGGCTGGAGGTTCAACTCTTTCAGATGGCTGTTGGTGGCCTTCAGCAAGTCTTTGTCGTTTGATGTCATAGGCATCTGGTTTGAATTCCACATCCTCTGGTGCATGTTTGCCAGTGATCCTCAGCCGTGGAACTTGAGGAGGTAGAGGTCCAACGAAGTCCTCCTCTATGATCGGTGGAGCGTCCAAGGACTCAGGGGGTTTCTCATCGGGGACGATGTAGCCCTTGTACTCATTCTCCCTGAGCTGCTGCTTGGTGTCCAAGATGTCTTGAATCCAATCGGTCAGGATGAACTTCTCTTCCTCGGCAATGGGTCGTAGATGTTCAGGACAAGCTTTGATGATTCGACCTCGGTGTGCTATCCAGACTGTTGTTGGTAAGTTCGTCAGGATCACCTTAGCCGGCCCATGCCAGAAGTATGGGTGGTCCTTCTTGGGCTTTTCCATTCCCTTCTTCCAGTAGTAGACAGTTTGTCCTACTTCATAGTGATGCCATGTTCGGTGTCCTGCATGTAGTGCATTTCGAAGGGACTGGCTGCAATCAGCCTTGTGATAGGCGATGGCCGCCGCGGTTCTCAGCTTGGTCGATCGTTGGACTTGCAAGTCTCCGGCTTCATATCGGGACGCTGTGGAAACGTCATTGTAGCCACCGCTCAGGTTGCTACCAGGGATTCGTGGGTTGTATCCCAACATTCTCTGCATTGGACTGAAGCCAGATTTGTTGGCAAGTCGGTTGATTGTAGCAGTCACCACATCTACAGTCTCATTCCACTCCTCCCAGTTGTTGCAAGAAACTTCCATCAGGGTCTTGGAGAAGATCTCCTTGTAGGTCTTACCGGCTCGCTCAGTCAGTGATCTCTGGGTAGGCGATTCCAATGAACCCGGATCAAGAATGATGGCGTCCTGGTCCATCATCATCTCAAAGCATCCTCTGAACTCCTTGCCCAGATCATCATAGATCCTTTCTGGGGTTCCAAAGATTCGGATCCATTGAAGTAGAGCTTGCCTGGCAGCTCGTGGTGTATGGTCTTTGAGTGGTATCACCAACTGAAATCTCGTAGCCCAGTCCAAGATGTTGAGCGCCATACGAGTTTTTCCTCCAGGTTGAAGTCCAGGTAGATAGATGGTGTCAACACCCACGATCTGATTTGGGGTCAGCTCACGTGGTGGAGCTGCTGGTCGTGCTGGTGCAACGTGTCGATGCCGAAGACAGACATCGCAGTGTAAAGTTTTTGCATAGTCCACTGCCTCCTTTCTGGCGCCAGCTTGGTGAAGAATTCGTGCTAGACGATCATTTGCAATGTGTCCCAATCCACAGTGAGCTCGTCTAACAAGTTGTTCCACCCCGAGTGGTCGTTCTCGGGGTAGCCAAGGGCCTGGTTCAGGTTCTTCCGGAGGTTCTGCCGCATCATCCGATGCTGGTACCATTGATTCCTCTGCCGCCAAGACCTCATTGACCACGGTATTCTTTGAAGCGGGGTTCTCGACAGGGACCCGGACATTATTTGTCACCTCGTGGTTCGGTATGGCCTCCACATTCGATAAGTCCTTGGCAATCTCAAGTTGGAACACATTCTCAACGTGATAGATCTCTTCATGGAGGTTCTCCTGATTCATCACATAAATGTTGGCCGTCTCATCGACAGAGATGGAGTGTGCGTAAGCCTTCAAGATGGTATTCACCAGCTTCGGAGGGTATTCTTGTGCAAGTCGCGCTCGTGGTCCACCAGGTCCAGTTCCAAAAACAGGCATGTGGTCATGAGTGTGATCACACTGTTGGTCCAGGGCTTTGGCCAGCACGGCATTGTTGCACAGCCATCCCGTCGGTTTTCGATGAGGGATCCCTTCAGTGGACTTGAGACCAAACATGCACTGGTCGTTCACAGTAAAAATCACATCAGGACATGCCGCAAGTTTCCTGACTCGTGAATCCTTCCAAGCTTTTGATGTTCTGGGTTGTTCAAGAAGGAAAGTACCACCATATGATTTGACCAACTCACAAATTTCACATGAAAAACCTAGCAACACCTTGGCCTGGATCAAACGTTTCACAAACTCTCGATGTTTCGTTTCGTTTGACAAGTGTTTCAAGTTCAGATTCTGCAACTGACTCAACATGGTGCATGGAGTGGAAATAACAACAAGACCTGGTTTCATGTTCTGAATGTATTGTCTCACGTTTTGACGTTTACGACTGTTCAGCAAGTCATCTCCAAGTGTCAGATCAAATGCCAGACCCTGATCCAAATTATGTTTCTGAGTATGGGGGCCAAAACGATTTGGATTGAACACTTCCGCAACAAGGCGGGCTTTCTTCTTTGTCACTCCCATGAGGCTGGCAAGTTGTTTAAGCTGGCGGCGATTGGACACCTTACCAGGTTTCTGTGCATCAAAAATACTGCTGGAGAGTTCTTCCAGCCGCTGACATGCCTTCTTGGCATCTGGTTGAACATGGGTTATAAGGTTCTGCCACATTTCAGCAGTCTTACCCAGGGCACGGTTTGCCTGGTTCAGAACATGCTTGACCCCCTTGTTCTTAGTCAGCTCCTCATTCTCAGACTCATCGGTCTCTATCGATGTCGAGACCCGGAAGATTTCCCTGGGCCCTGATCGGTCCACACTCCGGCCGGCTCGAGAGCTCCCGAGCGTTTCCATTCCAGGTACTCGGCATAGCTCGGCTCCAGCTTCTTCTTCATTCGTTCTTGTTCTTTCTGAATCCCCAGCGGGGTCTTCTCCAGGACCAGCACCTTGCCGCAGAGACTGCATGTCTCCTTCTTCTGGTACGGGTTGGATCCGCTTTTGTGGGTCTTGGTGTGCTTGCATCGTTTCTGGGCCTCTTGCAGCTTCACAGAGGTGTCCTCGGTCCGGGGACTGGATTGGATCGTCACCTGGTCCATCACGTCGACATCCTCCTGATATGTTGGGTCCAGGTATGGTTGGACTTGACACCATACAAACGTTGAGCACTGCTGATCTCTGCTCATTGGGCAACGCCAGAACAGGCGTTTGTAGTTCGAGCCCTGTTTCCTGCAGATGTAGAGCTTGGTCACTGCATTGTGCTCGCACATCACTGGGGGCCCAACTTGACGAATGATCAGGTCGGTCACAAGATCTTATCCACTCACTGTGCTTGCCTGGCTCGGGGCTTGAGAACGTCTTGTCGTGCTCGTCCGGCCACTCTGCATTGAGACCACCTCGAACTCCTCCGTGTTCGCCATGGAAGTTCCCCTCCTTGAGGTCCGTGACATTGGGTGGTAGTAGTGCTCCATGGCGCCAGCGGTCTCGTCCCGAGGACGTAGAAGTCGAAGAGCAAGTTCGCTGACCTGGTACAGGGCAAAGAAGACCTTGGTCNGGTAGTAGTGCTCCATGGCGCCAGCGGTCTCGTCCCGAGGACGTAGAAGTCGAAGAGCAAGTTCGCTGACCTGGTACAGGGCAAAGAAGACCTTGGTCAGCAGCCGAGTCCAGGCGTCTCGGATCGTCTGATTCCTGTCGTTGGCCCGAGACCTCTTGCGGTCGGATTCCATCATGTTCTACAGCTGAGTCGCTCGAGTCAGGGGAGCAGGGATAGTTCTTGGGCACTGAAGGTGCTGAAACATCAGAGTGATTACCTCCATCCATCTTGAGAATTTCAAACTCATTGGTGGATTTCAACAGTTGTTCATGGAGGTCACAAAGATGGTTGAACTGAGTTTTTGTGAATTGACACAAGGGAATCCGCAGGGCTCCAGTGGGTCCAATATGACATGAAACAGTGAAATTGAATTTGCGGAAATGGATTTTCAAACCTTGTTCGGGATCCAAAAACATGACAGCACGACAAAACAACAAAAACGGTAATGAAATGAGGAATGGGGCATGTTTACTTTCATCATTTTCAAAAACAGCTGGTTTAAGAACACTTCCCTTTTTCCCAAGTCCTGTTGGTACCATTGCCACCTGCTTAGTTACAGATCTCCCATGAACTGATCGAAAACGATGTTCTTGCTGTTGGAGGTGAACTGGTAAATCATTGGGAAGGTGTTGTGCCAGTTTCCTCAATGTCTCCACCCCGATGGCCATGCGTTGGCATCCAGTATCAACCGTTGCACATGCCTCATCCGGTATTCCATGACCCTTGGTGCCAAGTTCNACTTCCCCAAGAAAAACCTCCCAATCATCACTGCGGTCATTATACGTGGACATGGGCTGAACTGAGTTGGCTCCAAAATTCTCGGCCAATCCTACGCTACGACCAATCGGTCCAGAGGATGCAGATGTTGCATCCATTTCACATCCACTACGCTCAGGCACACTCAGTTCTTCTTGTTCAGGTCGTGGGTAGATGTCATCATCTCCGATTGGGCTCTCACTCTCAAGCAAGCCGCAGAACGTGGCTTCCTCAGACTCCAGGAAGTGCTGCTCCTTCTCGTCCTTGTTCTTGTGCAGGTCAGGGCATTCTCGGTGCCAGTGACCAATGCGATGACAATGTCCACAGCGCGTCACCTTCTTGACCTCCTCGATCGTCATCTTGTACTGGCCGGTCTTGAAGGGTTGCCGTCCGGTGGATGTAGACGAAAAAGTCTTTCCACGTCCCTTAGTCGGTTGGTGATATCCTCGGCCAAGTTCTTTGGCCTTCTTGGCCTTCTGAGTCTGCATGAAACTACGTTTCTTGACTAACATGGTGTTCAAAACTTCGGCAGCTTCATGTTCTTCTAGGACTTCACCTTCTTCATCTTGAGCTCCCGAAAGATCACCAGGGGCATCTCCATCATGTAGATCTCGTAGAGCAGACTCCAGCGCATGGATCTCCTCCTCTTCAGGGTCCGTCTCCTCCTCGTTCAGCATGTAGTTGCCACTGGACTTCACGT
The DNA here is from genome assembly GCA_003297045.1 of Symbiodinium sp. clade C Y103. Taxonomy (NCBI): domain Eukaryota; class Dinophyceae; order Suessiales; family Symbiodiniaceae; genus Cladocopium; species Cladocopium sp. clade C. Next base: position 59,708 of record BGPT01002806.1, on the reverse strand, counting down.
TCGTGCTGGTGCTATGCTTCTTCTCCACACCAACTTGCGACACTTGCAATTTGGTTTCATGCTTTCTAACCCAGTCCTTGATGTCCTTGGGTAGGATGCTGCCCCGGGTGTAGTTGAGCATCGATTTGATCTCCTGCTCATTCAGACACAGGGCTTGGATCAGCAGAAACCCAGTGTAGCGGTCCGGGAGTTGGACTTTATGTTCCACCACCTTGCGGAGAGAAGTCTCCCAGCGGTTGAAGAACGCCCGATGGGCCTCATTTTTCTCACGCCGAACATGGTATGTCACCTTAGCTAAGGCGCTAAGCAAGTCCTCATCGCGGTCGTCACCGAAGTACTCCGGCTGGTCCATCTTGTCGATGAGCTCGTCGCCATTGGTGTCACTCTGCATCCAGCGGGTGTCTTTTGCCAGATGTTTCATCGTCTCGAATGGGACCTTGGTGAGCTTGGACAACAGTAGTGGCCCTCTCGTGCGGGGTTTGCTCTTGGTTGTTGCTAACCAGAGCCGTGCCTTGATGACATAGTCTTGAAAAGGCACTGCATCACCGTCCCACTCTGGAGCTGGACCTGCATTGGTCCTTCCACTGTCANCTGCCATGCGAAGACGGTGGCACCGGTTGATCCATTGCAAAAACTAACTAGGCCGCCAGGATCTTTACCCGGCTCCGCGCTACCACTGCAAACGCAAAACAAGCAGCGCCCAGCGCACCTTTTGCTGGAGCTGCACGTGTGTCTTTCCCCCCACACGTAGGGCCAGAGCCCATGTCCGCTACAGGATTGCGCTTTGTTCAATGCGCCGATGAGATGCATGTTGCATCAGATTTCACAGGATCATAACTTGGATCACAACTTGGATCCATTCTTTGCTGTTGTGACTGTTGTGGTTCCGTTGTTGTCCCAGTGTGAGACCTTGAGCCCTTGGATATCCAGTGACATCCAGTGATAGGATGCAGAGATCGCTGAGGAGAAGCCAAGCAGCAAAGGCCACGGACATCCACGGACCGAAACGTGTGCTCAACATTTGCTCAACATTTGCAACCTCTGTGCATCTCCTGTGCAACTTCGGTGCAACAGTCCCGAAACATAAGGTGCAACCGGTTTGGAAATCGCGGCCGGTGAAAATCTCACTTTGGCAAGGACCTCTTAGACAATCTCTAGAGATTTTCAAGGCCAAATGCTAAGAACCCAGGTTGTTTGGATTTCATGTTGTTTCGAAGTCACATGGTCAAGAGACAGACACACTTGTGCCATGCGAAACGACACTGTTTTGTCTGTCATCCCTTTTCTCCTGACTCTTGTGCACTCGCAGGAGCGAAGACAAGGCATGGTTCTCTTGAACTCACAAAGACAGCGAAAGCCAGCTTTGGAGACAGATTTCATTCGAACTATGCGTTGGGACAAGAAAAGATGAGAAGTTCAATTTTCCTGCTCAAACATGTTTAACGAAATTTGCTTCAGAGGAATGCGCATTCGTTGCAGGTGCTTGAAGGTTTCTCCTTGGACAACACCTCGAAGTTTGGCAATTCCTCGAATTCGACCAATGCAGAGGTCAGCCCCGGAAGTGTGTTGAAGGTCAGATGCTTGAAACATCTTAAAACCTTTCATATGCACATATTATGTGAATCTATGCACACTTCATATCGCTACTTCAGCCTTTTGGCTTTCAAGAGGGAGTGTCCTCGCATGTCATCAGTGTCAGCAGTGTCAGCAGTGTCATCAGCAACAAAGCACCTGGGATTTGAGGGCAATGCCACCTGTCCTGCGCAGCTAGGCAAGGTCCGCATGGTATTCGAATCAGCTTTGAAGTTTTTACAATACTCTTGCAATGCTGAAAGTATTTACAAAGTATTTACAAGGTGCGCCATGGTGCGCCATGGTGCGCCATGGTGCGCCATGGTGCGCCATGGTGCGCCGGATTGTAGCAGATTGATGTTGGGATTTTCCATGGCATTTCGTGGCATTATTTCATGACTCCCATGGCTCCTCAGGTGACGTCGACCTCAGGTCGCAACAGAATGTCTCGAGGCCGGGAGCTGTCGGGGCTGAGATTCTGCAAATGCAGAAATTCCCAGTGTGCTGCTTCTGCAAGCACAAAACGACAACTGAAAAAAAAAGCCTTTCTTCTGGTATCTTCTGGTATCTTCTGGTGCTTGAACTCTTCCTTGTGGAGTGGATCCTCCCAAGTGACTCCAAGGTTGAACGAAGTGAAGAACACTGGAAGTGGACACACTGCAAGTGGATGTCTTGGACGCCTTGGATGATTCGCATAATTGTGTTGGATCATTCGACAAACATTCCAACAGGATCCAACAGGATCCAACAGGATCCAACAGGATCCAACAGGATCCAACAGGATCCAACAGGATCCAGCAGCCCATTTTCACGACTCTCTGAGGCCTTCGAAACCTGTCTGACAGCTCTGACAGACAGCGCAGGAGCAACAGCAACACCTCTCGCAGGACCGAACCCAACCTTGGCCACCATGGCCATGGCCGTATGAATCGTATGATATGACCATGGCTACGCTTTGGCCGTGCTAGAGTAGATAGGTTTCTGCCGCATACTATTGTGATTTGAATTCATGTGATTTGGATTTGACAATCTGACAATCTGACAATCTGACAATCTGACACTCAATTGTCCACATCCCTGGAAACACACAGACTGTGTTTATGCTGCGCTGATGCTTCAAGATGAGAGGATGCTCAATGCCTCCCACCGGGACGGCGAGAAAGCTATGACAGCTATGAGTACCGGGAAGGTGCGAAGACGTTCGAAGACGCAGCGCATGGAAGACGTGGTTTTAAATTAGTTTTGTTTTACGGAATTTGATGGGAATTTGTACAAATTCCCATCAAATTCAGTAAAACTTAAATAAACATAAATTTTGTGTTTAACATTTTTTTCTTTTTTCCATTTTTTTTAAACGTGGCATGGGCGCTTGCTCTCAACGATGTGGACGCTCGCAGTTGCCAGGCGATGCTCCTGCTGGAAGAGTTGGAATCCAGACAGGTCCGCCACAGTGAAACAGAAACAGAAACAGAAAGATGTGAAACTGGGCAAAGGATGGCAAGGAACAAAACAGATCCGAACAATTCCGGAAAGTAACATATCGATATTGTATCACGAAAGATGGCATCAAAAGGCAGCAGCTACCTGAGTTTTCCATGTTTTCCGACGAGAAGACAGGAGGAACTAGGCTTTTTATTGCCATGCATGGCTTCCATTTTGGGGGCATTCTTTTATACATCATAATCAATGAGAATATCATAGCCATTTCAGCCCTCCTCCCCTTCAACAACAACATCAGCAACATCAGAATCACAAGCATCACAAGAGAAACAACTATCCTCCACATCACCTTCCTCGATATCAGTCTCTTCCTCCTCCTTCTCCTCCGCAACATCCTTTCCATCAGCATTCGCGTGTCATCATCCCCACTTTGGATCTCTGTGCCACAACCACTTTGCAACTCCTCAAGTTTTCATGGCCACCCTCTCAAGCCCCTGCCTCCTATTTCTTTTGCATTCAAGCCATCAAGCAAGTACCTTTTGTTTGCCTCTGCTTGCTCTCAAGTCATGACCCATCAAAGACACTGAATGTCATTCGCCAACTTCTGCCGAGGTTGAAAGCGCGGACCTTACAAATTCCCGCGATTTGTCAGTTGCGTTTGCTTGGAGCAATCAGTTTTGAAAGTCTATGCCGTCTATACCTTTTTAAAGCCGGGTCTTGTACTCTTGGCGAAGTTTTGTTTCTGGTTTGTTGGGATGGAGCAGACATGTCTTGGGGGCATTGGGAAAAGTGTTTGGGCATGTTTGGGCAATCATTTTTTCCCCACAACATTGTGTGGGGTTCTTGTTTTTTGCTTTGCACCTCTCGCCTCCTCCTCCTCCTCCCGACTCCCGCGTCCACACAACATTGTCACACACAACAACTCTCACACACATAACATTGTCACACGCAACTCTCACACACACCACATTGTCACACACACAATTCTCACACACATAACATTGTCACACACACACACAACTCTCACACACACACAACATTGTCACACACAACTTGTCACACACAACTCTCACACAAATAACATTGTCACACACAACTCTCACACACACAACATTGTCACACACAACTCTCACACACACAACATTGTCACACACACACAACTCTCACACACATAACATTGTCACACACACACAACTCTCACACACACACAACATTGTCACACACAACTTGTCACACACAACTCTCACACAAATAACATTGTCACATACAAATCTCACACATATAACATTGTCACACACAACTCTCACACACACACAACATTGTCACATACAAATCTCACACATATAACATTGTCACACACAACTCTCTCACACACACACACAACTCGCACACATACAACGTTGTCACAGACAACTCTCACACATACAACATTGTCACACACAACTCTCACACATACAACATTGTCACACACAACTCTCACACACACACACAACATTGTCACACACAACTCTCACACACAACATTGTCACACACAACTCTCACACATACAACATTGTCACACACAACTCTTACACACACACACAACATTGTCACACACAACTCTTTCACACACACAACATTGTCACACACAACTCTTTCACACACAACATTGTCACACACAACTCTTTCATACACAACATTGTCACACACAACTCTTTCACACACAACATTGTCACACACAACTCTTACACACACACACAACATTGTCATACACTTTTGCGTGGCAGGTGTGGCACTTGGTGACATCTGCCTTCACTTTGTGTGGCAGGTGTGGTACTTACGGCACTGGGCTGGCTCTGGTGACGGCCTTGGTCGCGCTTGGTCCCGTGTGACGCCGCGCCTCTTTTGCGTGGCAGGCGTGGCACTTGGTGACATCTGCCTTCGTNGTGACGGCCTTGGTCGCGCTTGGTCCCGTGTGACGCCGCGCCTCTTTTGCGTGGCAGGCGTGGCACTTGGTGACATCTGCCTTCGTTTTGTGTGGCAGGTGTGGCACTTACGGCATTGGGCTGGCTCTGGTGACGACCTTGGTCGCGGCTGGTCCCGCGTGACGCCGCGCCTCTTTTGCGTGGCAGGCGTGGCACTTGGTGACATCTGCCTTCACTTCGTGTGGCAGGCGTGGCAATTACGGCACTGGGCTGGCTCTGCTGACGGCTTTGGTCACGCTTGGTCCCGTGTGACGCCGCGCCTCTTTTGCGTGGCAGGCGTGACGCTTGGTGACATCTGCCTCCGTTTTGTGTGGCAGGCGTGGCACTTGGTGACATCTGCCTTCGTTTTGTGTGGCAGGTGTGGCACTTACGGCACTGGGCTGGCCCTGGTGACGACCTTGGTCGCGCTTGGTCCCGTGTGACGCCGCGCCTCTTTTGCGTGGCAGGCGTGGCACTTGGTGACATCTGCCTTCGTTTTGTGTGGCAGGCGTGGCANCGCTTGGTCCCGTGTGACGCCGCGCCTCTTTTGCGTGGCAGGCGTGGCACTTGGTGACATCTGCCTTCGTTTTGTGTGGCAGGCGTGGCACTTGGCGACCTGGACTTTCGTTTTGCGTGGCAGGCGTGGCACTTACGGCATTGGGCTGGCTCTGGTGACGGCCTTGGTCGCGCTTGGTCCCGTGTGACGCCGCGCCTCTTTTGCGTGGCAGGCGTGGCACTTGGTGACATCTGCCTTCGTNCGCTTGGTCCCGTGTGACGCCGCGCCTCTTTTGCGTGGCAGGCGTGGCACTTGGTGACATCTGCCTTCGTTTTGTGTGGCAGGCGTGGCACTTGGCGACATGGACCTTCGTTTTTGTGTGGCAGGCGTCACACTTGGTGGCATCTGTCTTACTTACTTTCGCGCGGCAGGAATGGCACTTACGGCGCTGGGCTGGCAGTGTTTTCACACGCAGCACCTGCACATACAACGTACACAGAACTCTGTCACACACAGCAGTTTCAAACACAACCCTTTCACACACAAATCTTTCACCCACAACTTTCTCACATACAACATTCTGACACACAGCTCTTTCACACAGAACTCTTTGACACAACTTTGTCACACACCGCACTTTGACACACAACTCTTTCACACACAACTCTGTCACACACAATTCTTTCACACGCAGACCCTTGTCACACACAACTCTTTCACACACACACAACCTTGTCACACACAACTTCTTCACATACAACCTTGTCACACACAACTCTTTGACACACAACTTTGTCACACACACGCAGCACTTTCACACACAACTGTTTGACCGATTGTCACACACAAGTCTTTCACACGCAGCATACAACTTCGACACAACTTTGTCACACACAGCACTTTCACACACAACTCTTTCACACACANCACAAGTCTTTCACACGCAGCATACAACTTCGACACAACTTTGTCACACACAGCACTTTCACACACAACTCTTTCACACACAACATTGTCACACACACAACTTTCTCACTTACAACATTGTCACACACAACTCTTTCACACACAACTTTGTCACACACAGCTCTTTCACNACACACACAACTTTCTCACTTACAACATTGTCACACACAACTCTTTCACACACAACTTTGTCACACACAGCTCTTTCACACAGAACTCTTTCACACACAGCCTTGTCACACACAACTCTTTGACACACAACGTGGTCACGCACAGCACTTTCACACACAACTCTTTCACACACAACATTGTCACGGACAACTCTGTCACACACAACTCTTTGACACACAACATTGTCACACACAGCACTTTCACACACAAGTTCTTGAACACAATCTTTCTTCCACCATGTCCTCTCTCTTTCCTGCCTTTACCATCTCATTTTCACATCTGTTTGGTGATTCTTGGAAGGAGTTGACTTGTGGGGTTATCCGGTCCTTCAATTTTGGTATACAAAGATTACAAAGATTGATTGGAGAAATCGTGCCAAAGAGCGTCCTGATAGAAGTGTCTTGACTTGTGTGCACGATGGACTTGACAGTGACTAGTTTTCGCTGAAGTCGTCGAGGGGTTGGGGAAGTTCAGGTAGGAGATGGAAGTGCAATGAGATGTCATGATGAGATCCATCAGGCGGTTGAAAGGAAGGCAATGGAAGGCATGTTTGCAGACTTCTGGGCTGGGATGCTCTTTGGGTTCAGGTTTTCCTGTCAATAGACTTGACGACATGCATATTGCATTCGGCCCCCTATGTTTTCAACCGCTCATAGGTGGTATATGACAGCAGTTTGACTCACGAGTCATGCAACTCTGAGGCCTTCCCTTGATTGCTTCTCAGTCCGGATGCTAGATCCAGAAATGCGAAAGTACAAGCATGCGGTCCGGTGTTAGAGAAGACGAATAAAAACTGGTAGAAGCGTATTGGGTATACTTTTTGAATAGTATCTTTTTATAGGCATCATATGCAGGTTAAATCGATAAAAAATCAGAAACTGCATAGTCTGGAGCAGAGTGGTCCAAGAGCGATTGTTCAGACAAGCTGACTCAGGTTTGACTTCCTGGGCAAAGATGCGTTCAGCAGGGTCCTAACAAAGTCTATAATCAGGAGTTCAAAGATGTTCAAAGTAATCAAAGGATTTCAGACAGCGAGACTTGGGAAGATTCCTACATGAGAAGATTCCAAATCATCCATTTCTACATGCCTCGAGGCCTCAATTTTCTCAAAATGGAGGCACCAACCTGTCACAAACCATGAGCAAACAGATACTTCACTGTATCATGAGGAATCATGAGTGTTTGAATTTGATGAGGCATACAGCAGGATTTCATGGCCTCTTTTGCAAGAATTTGTTTTTTGAATCTTTTCAAACAGCTAGCTAAACTGTTCCGAACATAGAGCAGCACAGAAACTTTAGTCTCTCAGCCATGGTTGAAACAGGTCATTGGGTCAGCAGTGGCTTTTCCTGAGTTTGCATGTCTAGACATGTTTGTTGCAGGCCAGCAGCATGCAAACTCAGAACAACTCACAATACAAAGTGTAAGTTAGCATTGGTGGCATTGAAAACCGAGCAGCAAGACTTGCGCGTGTTTCCCTCTTTTGCAGTATTAGCCCAGCCGCACAGCCTAGGCCTTTTCCCTGTGTGAAGCGTTAAATGTGCTGAGATCTAACTAGATGTAACTAGTCAATGCATGACGAATGCTTGACCTCGACTTCGAACTCAAATGGTTTCCTCGATGCTAGGATTGTCTCATTTGACTTGAAACTTATGTATTCTCCTAGAGCCTCCAGCTAGAATGAAGCAAGAAAGGGCACTCGAACATGAATTTGTCTGGACATTTCGTGACAGACGAACTGTGACTGTGCGATTGTTTTATTGTTTTTTTGCCTTCAGTTTCTTGGCCGACGCTTCTTGGAATCTTGAGTTGCTTTGTGGACTGAACGCACTTTGCTTCACTTTTACTTTGCTTCACTTTGCTTCCAGGCAAATCAAAGCTCCAACGAGACTTCGGAGACTTCGGAGACGCAGAATCAGAGCATTGGAAACAGTCACAGAAGTCTCGTCGCAGAGATTCTTGATCTTCTCAGCCCAGCTGCTCAGGACTGGGCCCGGTATCATTTCGCAATGTGAGAACTCACATCCTGAACGAACACAGCATGTCATGATGGTCTTGTTCATTCTTCATGGTTCTTGCATAGGCACGCAGTGGAACTCTGCTTGTTGGCATCTGTTGACATGGGAGTGCAACGAGTTTCTTGTCAGTCTGCCACTGAGCAACACTGAGCATTGAGCCTCCAGTGAGCCTCCAGAGTTCCTTTAGGATCTGGAAGAGGAAGAGAAGCGCTGTCCAGAGGCCGAACTCGGGCTTCAGCTGAGAGACGTGCAGGGAAGCACTGCACTGGAGGGAAAACACACAACTTTAGCCGTAGTTACATGAAGGGGTAGAGGTACGCACCTGAACATGCTGAAGAACTGCAAACAACTGCAGACAGATTTTGTTTGAATGAAACCGAGTGTGACGGTAGATGTGATGATGCTGATGACGGTGATGATGATTCAATCACCAGGATGGTGATGAAATTGTGCTCCGGCGCGCACACACACACACACACCATGTTGGAACAGAGCGAATGCAAGATGACATGCAACGCAAGACATCAAATAGGATCAGATCGGATGAATGGTAAAAAAATATCAAAAACACGTGTCCTTCTGGGATATTGCCAGATATTGCAATAGATTGCCCCTGACTGTACTTGTTGTGTTATTTGAGCCCGCGCCCTTCCCTGCTTCAGGGCTGGGAGCGAGTCATCGGAGATGTGTATGGCACCGGATCCCAGATTGACTTGAAAAGCCTGCGATTTGATTTTTTTTATAAACAACATTTCACGAAAGCTAGCTTTTGCTAGCTGAAGTCCCTCTTGCTTTAGCAAGGTATTGGGGGGGCTGGAATCTCCAATCCAGTGAAACTTCACGAG
>BGPT01002806.1:27047-47047 GCA_003297045.1 Symbiodinium sp. clade C Y103 | reverse complement strand
GAAAGCGTTTCACCTGGTAGAGTGGCCTGTGGTGAGGCTTGTGTCGGGCCGGGCATTTCATCTGGGTACTACTCAAAGGAGGCAGCTTCAGCGAAAGATATTCAGACCAAAGCTCTGGGAAGTGAAAGCTGTAAGCCTTGCTGGATTGCGGGAGGCTGATGCCCTACCAAGAACTACGTAGAACAACCTAGAAAGTGCAAAGATTTCATGTAGATCATTCAACCGTACATGGACCATTGACAAAGCAGAGAATGGATCCTTGAGCTGTTGAGGAAGGAAACTGTAGCCCGACGCAACAAATGCAGGTCCCCAGGTTCATCCTCACACCAGCCACCCCAAACAGCTTTGTGGATCTTTGTGATTGTGGTATTTGTAATGTATTTGTGGTATGCAAGTAGCGGCTTTAGCGGCTTCAGCGGCTTTAGCAAACTTTAGCCGCTTTTCCCAATGTAAAACTTATTTGAAGAGCTCCGTGTGTCGTCAGGTGAGCATGCGTGCAGGGAGCTACTGCATTTGGTCAGCTGGACACTGCCAAGCGTCTTACCTGCAGACTGCTGCAGATGGCACTGGTTGGCTTCTTTGGCTTCTCTGTTTCTGTTGCCAGCTTTCATTGTTGTACAGTCTCCATATTCGCGAACAAATCGGAAAGCCAAAGAATTGATTCCATTCCTATTCCTACATAGTATAATGTGGCCTGGCTACAGTATGTTGTAATTGTAGTGTGTTACACTGTCCATTCGGATATCACGATTTCGGAATGGTTGACGAAGATCTGAATTTTTGACAAGTGAAGGTGCACCATGGAACCATGGCTCCCAGCCGAGTAAGGCACCGATGGCCTGTACGGACAACGACTGCTTCCTGCCCGATGGCGTGGGTCCAAGTTTGCTCGGGTGAGAAGAAGAGTTGTTCTTATCGGTCCAAACATTTACGGAATTATATAAATCATATGAATCAGATGTATATAATGTATACATAATATGTACAGACACGATACTTGAGATAACTTGAATTCGGGTTCAAGCGCGCTATCAGGGACTAAAAAGCAGAATAGAAATGATCGGACTGGGAAAGGTGGATGCGGGTGGATGTTGGATTGCGGTGCTATAGAAATTCAGTGATGGGAGTGTCAAGTACGAGCACTACAAATATAATACGAATGTGATCCAAAACTGTTGTGTTGGTGTCAAATTGTTGTGCCAGGTGGACTTCCTGGAATGGAACTTCCAAGGTGAGGTCGGTTGAGGTGATTCAGCTGATTTCGTGTCTGAATCGCCATGCCTGGAGTAGAGAGGCAAAGACGAGACAAAGACGACACGGAGATGGACAAACAGAAACCTACAGAGAGGTATAGAAGTAAAAGAGAGGAAAACGAGAGTTTCTTCTTTTCTTCCATTCACTGATAGTTTGCAGTAGGGTCAAGGCTTGGGGTTCCCCGGAGCTTGGAGGAAGCCCTGGTCTTGACATGTAACAAACAGGTATACAAAAGGTTGGGGGGGGTGGGGGGGGTGTAATAACGTCATGTTTGTTGAGTAAGAGAAGAAGGTGCTGCAGTGGTAATCTTCGTTGTGGTATACAGAAGGGTAGGGGGGGTGAGGGGGTGGGGGGGCTGTAATAACGTCATGTTGTTAGGTTGAAGATGTTGCTACGTTGAAGATGTTGTTACGTGGAAGATGTTGCTACGTTGAAGATGTTGTTGCGTTTAAGATGTTGCTACGTTGAAGATGTTGCTGAGAAAAAAGACAATGTGCATTTCGCCCATGGTTCTCCAATGAATTATGACATTTTGCTCTCTTCAAAAAATACTGACAAAATCTGTGAATGCTCATTTGCAAAAGTTTCAGCAACCAACCCCTTGAACATCTTGAAACTAGACGACGGATGGCCCGAGAGCGAAGAGAAGTATAGTGAGATATGTAACTGTGAAGATCGTATAACATGAAACATAGAAAGAGTCAGGAATCTATGAAGATGTCTGAAACAAAGAAGATTTGAATGTAAAAGGCCCAAATAAAAAAGATATTGATGAGTATGTGAAGATGTGACGATGTGAAGATGTGAAGATGTGTGATGTGAAGAGATGAAGATGTGAGCATTTGAAGATGTGAGGACGTGATAAGGTGAAGATGTGAATATGGGAAGATGTGAAGATATGATGATGTGAAGATGGGAAGATGTGCAGAGAGAAAAAAGACGTCACGGACGCTTTTGCAATCTTTTGCGCAGAAACGCTTTTACACACAGACCCCTTTATATATACACAAACGCTTTTACACACAGACCCTTTTACACGCAGACCCTTTTACACACAGACCCTTTCACACATAGACCCTCTTACACACAGAAGCTTTTACACACAGACGCTTTCCACACAGACCCTTTTACACACAGACCCTCTTACACACAGAAGCTTGTACACACAGACCCTTTTACACACAGATGCTTTTACACACAAGAGCTTTTTACACACAGACAATTTTACACACAGACCCTTTTACACACAGATGCTTTTACACACAAGAGCTTTTTACACACAGACAATTTTACACACAGACCCTTTTACACACAGATGCTTTTACCCACAAGAGCTTTTTACACACAGACACTTTTACACACAGAGGCTTTTACACACAAACACCTTTACACGCAAGCACCTTTACACACAGATGCTTTTACACACAAGCGCGTTTACACACACTTTACACACAAAAGCTTTGACACACAAGCCCCTTTACACANGATGCTTTTACACACAAGCGCGTTTACACACACTTTACACACAAAAGCTTTGACACACAAGCCCCTTTACACACAGACCCTTTTACACACAGACCCTTTTACACACAAATGCTGTTACACACAGACGCTTTACGCACAAAAGCTTTTACACACAGACCCTTGTACACACAGAAGCTTTTACACGCAGGCACCTTTACACACAGAACCGTTTACACAGAAACGCTTTTACACACAAATCCTTTTACACACACAAACCCTTTAACACACACAAACCCTTTTACACACAGACGCTTTTACACACAGACGCTTTTACACACAAAAGCTTTTACGCACAGATGCTTTTACACACAGACGCTTTTACACACAGACCCTTTTACACACAAGCGCTTTTACCCACAAACACTTTTACACACAGACGCTTTTACACACAGACCCTTTTACACACAGATGCTTTTACACACAGACGCTTTTACACACAGACGCTTTTACACACAGACACCCTTACACACAAACACTTTTACACGCAAGCACCTTTACACACAGATGCTTTTACACACAAGCGCTTTTACACACACAGATGCTTTTACACACAGATACTTTTACACACAAACGCTTTTACACACACACACACCCTTTTACACGCAAACACCTTTACGCACAGATGCTTTTACACACAGACGCTTTTACACACAGGCACTTTTACACACAGACCCTTTTACACACAGATGCTTTTACACACAGACGCTTTTGCACACGGACCCTTTTACACACAGATGCTTTTACACACAGACGCCCTTACACACAGACGCTTTTACACACAGACACTGTTACACTCAGGACTTTTACACGCAAGCACCTTTACACATAGATGCTTTTACACACAAGCGCGTTTACNACTGTTACACTCAGGACTTTTACACGCAAGCACCTTTACACATAGATGCTTTTACACACAAGCGCGTTTACACACAGACCGTTTTACACAGAAACTTTTGCACACAGACCCTTTTACACACAAACACTTTGACACAGACACGTAAAATCGCAATTTCACCTCAGTTTTTGACGATCGAACCTCATTTCGTGCGTGAAGGGTTCATCCGGGACATTCGAAATCGCAATTTTACCGCAATTTTTGACGATCGAACCTCATTTCGTGCGTGAAGGGTTCATCCGGGACATTCGAAATCGCAATTTTACTTCAATTTTTCACGATTGACCTTCATTTCGTGCGTAAGGGTTGCTGTAGACCCGCGTAGACCCGTCAAGAAGCGCAATTTTACCCCAGTTTTTGACGACCGAATTTCGTTTCGTGCATAAGGGTTGCCGGGGACACCTCAAAATCGCAATTTTACCTCAGTTTTTGACGATCGAGCCTGGTTTCGTGCGTGACACCTCAAAATCGCAATTTTACCTCAGTTTTTGACGATCGAGCCTGGTTTCGTGCGTAAGGGTTGCCGGGGACACCTCAAAATCGCAATTTTACTTCAGTTTTTGACGATCGAGCCTGGTTTCGTGCGTAAGGGTTGCCGGGGACACCTCAAAATCGCAATTTTACTTCAGTTTTTGACGATCGAACCTCGTTTCGTGCGAAAGGGTTGCAGTTCGTGATTCTTCGGTGGCACTGCCCACCCTAAGAAATAGAAATTAGCAGAAGAGAGAAAGAGAGAAGAGAGCAAAGTATGCAGATGTGAAGATATGAAGATGTGAAGATATGCAGATGTGAAGATATGAAGATGTGAAGTATGAAGATGTAAGATGTGCAGATGTGAAGATNGATGTGAAGATATGAAGATGTGAAGATATGCAGATGTGAAGATATGAAGATGTGAAGTATGAAGATGTAAGATGTGCAGATGTGAAGATATGAAGATGTCAGATGTGCAGATGTGAAGAGCAGATGTGAAGATATGCAGATGTGAAGATATGAAGATGTAAGATGTGCAGATGTGAAGATATGCAGATGTGAAAATATGAAGATGTAAGATGTGCAGATGTGAAGATATGAAGATGTGAAGTATGAAGATGTAAGATATGAAAATGCAATAATGCAGATCTCTTTTTACGAAAAACCCTTCGCAGACGCTCTCGGGAAAAAAGGTCATCAACTTCCTAAATTTCATTCCAACATACCTGGAACATGTTGTCCGGAATATGGATGTCTTCCCTGAAATGTCCAACTCATGGAGAACCACGAAATACTGTAAAATACAGTAAAAAATGACATTTTCTCAGAAAGACTAACTTGCACCTTCATCGCGGCCCGGGGAACCACAAGCCTTCACCCTTGCAGTATATACATAATTATACATATACAGTATATAAAGATTGTTGGAAGCAAAGTTTCATGTGTCTCTTTTGCTGGGAAACCCTGCCTTTGGGCTGCAGTCGTTACACACTGTGGATCTCTCGACTGGGGTTACAAGCCGAGACCTTGGAAGGCCTCCAAATGACCAAGGTCAAAACTTTGAAAACACGACACCGCCGTGGCACTGAGGCTACGATGGCTTCATAAGGCGACGGTAGACCGAGGAGGTCCAGTCTTATCGCCGCAAACTGTACATACATCGCATCACATCGTCGCATCGCATTCCGTTGCGCATCCGTTCAAGCTGCCATGTCGAAAAAAAGTGGAAGATGGTGGAAGAAAACGCAGGAAAGCAATGTGAATGGATGTGAATGGATGTGAATGGATGTGAATGGATGTGAATGGATGTGAACAGCAGGACCATCAATGTGTTTTCAAACAGACATGCTTAAGTTGAGATAGACTGCTCTTGACTGGTTCAAAACCAGACTGACAAATTCTCGCCGGTTGCGCGTCAAGAGGATCCGTGCATTCATCGGCAATTTGCATGTTACTCCGTTGTTTTTTGCTTGAAGGACACTCCACGCCAATCCAAGCCACTGTTATAGAAACTTCATTCCACAAAAAATTGAAGGACAACCAGCCGAGCTGCTCAGAGAATCATGATTGTACATATATATATATATTGTTAAATTTCACGAGGTCTTGGGATTTTGGATTTTTTAGGGTACAGTGGGTTTTAAAGTCAAAATGCATTATTTGGTGCAANATATATATATATATTGTTAAATTTCACGAGGTCTTGGGATTTTGGATTTTTTAGGGTACAGTGGGTTTTAAAGTCAAAATGCATTATTTGGTGCAACCTGCGCGCAGGTGGGGGTCGCAAGAAAAAGTGTTGAATGTTGTAGTTTTGTTGAATGAGTAGTACGTAGGTAAAAGTAGCCTTCCAGGAAAAATGAAAACAGTCGGAAACAGNACTTTTTCTTGCGACCCCACCTGCGCGTAGGTTGCACCAAATAATGCATTTTGACTTTGAAACCCACTGTACCCTAAAAAATCCAAAATCCCAAGACCTTGTGAAAATTAACAACACATAACACACATATATATATATATACTTATGTTTATATGCATGGTTGTGACGTACGCGAGTCATTCCCAACTGCAAACGCAATAACCATCATTTGACTGAGATTCGTGAGACCGTTTCGATCAGTGATGCTACGAGATGCCTGTGATGGTTTTCGAAGGCTTTGAATTCCCCAGTGCCGTCACTGCAAGTCCTTCGGAGCGGCCGCGCTCCCACGACTTGCAGCGTGATACGGATTTCTGGATCGAAGTCAAACGAAGTCAAAAGTCGTCGAATCGAAGTGCTACAGTTGGTTCGGTCGAACCGATGCGCACTGTTTGGCCAGTGGTTTGGATGACATCCGCGAGGGCTCTATGTGACTGACGAGGAGTGCCGTTTGGACTTGCACTCTTGGATGCTGCTCTTTACAAGGACTAAACAGCCCATGCAGCCCATGATTCAAAGTATGGCATGGAACGCATGCAACATGCAGTGATTTGATTCACCAAATATGTTTCAAGTCATCAGTTGTTTGATCCGTTGTTGAAACCTGTTGGCCCATTGATCTCCACGGACATCAACAAGCAGGACCTTGGCTACTACCCTTTGCAACCAGCCACCTGGCGTGAAATTGCGCGCAATCGGTGAGGACATTGTCGTTTAGGTTGACAACATCAGAATTGTTCAGATCATCACAGATATCATCTATGAGTAAATGTGACTTTAGCTGTGGGTAAAAAAAACCGTAAAGCCAGATTGACTGACTGCGAGGTTTCCACAGCTTTCAACACACGAAGTCTAAGTCCCTGAGGTTGAACTTCGATGGCGACGTGTCATGACGTGTCTACCTTCTGCACGAAGCCCGGCCAAGTCAAGCTCAAAAGCTGAACGAGACTCTCTTCAACGTGTTTGCCAGCGACAAGGCTGTGTGGGCCTGCATGAGTACAAAGTCCGTTTTTCCATGATGTGTGGTGATGCTCACAAGTCTTGGCTAGAATGAATATAGAATGAATACTCTTTTGTGTCTCAGCATAATTGCTTTTCAGTGATTTTCCTAATTTGTGGCCCTGCGCTTTCCAGCCTGATATCCGTTGCTGGTGGATAGGTCCCAGGATTCCCGTTTGGGTCTTTCTCCAAAGACCTTCCAGAATAGGTCTATGACGCACAGGGATGTGGAAAACATGCTTGGCGTCCATGCCACAGTCAATCCTGACGCCTTGTTACAACAAAAGACATCCCATGTCGATCGAAGCCAACATGGATTGCAAAAGAATATGATTTTGTGTTTCATTCTCTTTCGTGTTGCGTTTTCAATTTTTGAGGTCCGTTTCGTCCAGGTTCTAGCTGATTACATCGGGCGTCAGCCTATGTCCGGCCGGAGCGTGCAAGTGTTTCCACCACGGCGTTCAGATGGGCGTTGTGGACCTCAATTTCCTGTGGGCAAAGCACCAGGGGAGCGCGATCCATATGGAGGCGCGCAGAAAATCACAGTTCATGAAACATGATAAAATCATATTAAATCCTGATCAAACATGATGAAACATGATGAAAACGGTTGAAGGCTGGAGCCGATGGGCGACACAGCTGCCCCATGTTGTTCTCCCTCCGGCTGGTGTGGTGGATCCCCGGATTTCTGCGAGTGCCCCGGCTGCCGGCGCTTCTTAAAGCTGGAGGAGCGCATGAATGCCGCAAGCACTGCAACAAACTCAGATCTGCGTGTGGATACTGCTTCAGACTGCTTCAGTGGCGTTACCAATTACTAGCCCCTTGGCGCTACTACTAGCCTCTCCTTTATAAACTTTATAAAAGCATTATAAAAACATTCACCGCACCTTGGCTATGTCGCGTTGTCCCCCTTGGTCTTGGGGCACCCGCCATGTGATCATCCCTACGCGGAGCGGCTCCGAGCTTTGCAGCCTGGGCCGAAAAGCACGGCAGGACAGGCATGAATTGAACAACTTTGAACCATTTTGAAGCATTGGAAAGCATGAGATTCGGAAGGGGTAGATGGGTCAGATGGGAACTTGTGCCNCGGCAGGACAGGCATGAATTGAACAACTTTGAACCATTTTGAAGCATTGGAAAGCATGAGATTCGGAAGGGGTAGATGGGTCAGATGGGAACTTGTGCCAGTGACTGCCCGTGTTTGTGTATGTTTGTGTTTGGCCCTGTGCGAGTCTGATTCCTGCAGTTTCCCTGGCTCAAATTCTGGAATCTACCCCTGCGCATTGCATTACCCAATGTCGAGCCTTTTCTCCCCCTGCGCNCCTGTGCGAGTCTGATTCCTGCAGTTTCCCTGGCTCAAATTCTGGAATCTACCCCTGCGCATTGCATTACCCAATGTCGAGCCTTTTCTCCCCCTGCGCGGATTTGAAGAACTTGCTACGCCGACCCCAGAAGGGGGACAGCCGTGTGGAAGTGCTGGATGGCGTCCGCTGTGCGGCCCTGTTGTGGGTGTTTGCCTTGCACTCCACGATGCGCGTCTTCAAGAACTGCTTCACTATGGAAGTGGTAGGGCCACCCAAGCTGGCGGACAAACTGTTGGGCCAGTGGTGGGCCCAATTCGTAATGCAAGGGAACACTGGAGTGGACATGTTTTTCGTTCTCAGTGGCTTCCTTCTAAGCAGATCCTACATGAAGCATACTCCCGGAATCTCTAGAGCACGGCATGCCATCAGCTTCCTGATTCGCCGATTCTTTCGGATCTGGCCAATGGTGCTGGCCGCTGTCTTGACCTGCTTCCTGCTGGCAGCTTGCGTCCCTGACTTCCGGTTGCACTGGACCCCGGAGGTGGCATGGGCGCATCTCCTTCTGGTACCTCAGTGGGTGGATGGTGCTTTGCAGACCGAGCTTTATCATTTGTGGAGTATCAGCGCGGAAATGCAAATGTACCTGTTCACGCCTTTGCTTTGCGAACTCGTGTACGACAGAGCCCAAGGCTGCCGCCGTCGTGGGGCTTTTGTGCTACTGGGAATTCTGTCTTTGGGTTGCCTCNTGCGAACTCGTGTACGACAGAGCCCAAGGCTGCCGCCGTCGTGGGGCTTTTGTGCTACTGGGAATTCTGTCTTTGGGTTGCCTCTCTTTGCGAGCCTGGTTTGCCTTCGGGCCGGCGGACATGGTTGAGAGCATGAAGGTAGACTTGCGACTTCCTATATATCTGAACATGTTTGCACGATTCTCACCCTATCTCAGCGGAATCGCCTTGCACCTCGCTCTGCAAGAGCCCAAGGAGCCCACAGCTGCCACAGCTCAAAACNCTGAACATGTTTGCACGATTCTCACCCTATCTCAGCGGAATCGCCTTGCACCTCGCTCTGCAAGAGCCCAAGGAGCCCACAGCTGCCACAGCTCAAAACGGGTCGATGCTTTGCATCCGGCGCCTGACGGGCTTTCTGGTCGACTTTGCGGCCGTTGGTGTGATGGTGCTGTCGCTGTTCATGGGCTCGATACCGCGAGACCGTGACATCGTCATGCGGGCGCTGGATCCTTTGAGCCTCCGCATCTGTGTTGTTGTTTGGCCTCCTCTCTTCGGCTGGGCNGGGCTCGATACCGCGAGACCGTGACATCGTCATGCGGGCGCTGGATCCTTTGAGCCTCCGCATCTGTGTTGTTGTTTGGCCTCCTCTCTTCGGCTGGGCCTTGGCCCGGTGCCTCTTCCATGTGCTCGGTGCCAGCCTCCCACAAGATGCAACCGTTGCGGTAACCTTGTGGGACCACATGAAGCCATGGCTTTGGTGCAAGACTTTCCTTGGCTTCCGGTTGTGGTGGCCGTTGGCAGTTCTTTCTTATGGCGCATATGTNTGGTGCAAGACTTTCCTTGGCTTCCGGTTGTGGTGGCCGTTGGCAGTTCTTTCTTATGGCGCATATGTCTTTCAGCTTGTCCCTAGCGCAGTTCTGGCCTTCTTCTTGAACAACAGGCTGAACTTGACTACAGTGGGGCTGGAGGAGACAGATTTGTTTGGTGTCCTCTGGCGTGTGGTGGTAAGTTTCTTCCTCTGGACCTTCATGTCATATTTGGCTGCCTTGCCCATCCACCTCATTGTGGAGATGCCGGGGATAAGGTTGGGCCATGTGCTCGACAAAGCCCTTTGGTCGGCCCTGGGATCCTGGCAATCTCCTCGTGAAGATTATAGGACGTTTGGACAGGGATCGAGCCCAAGTGATCCCAAATGCGAAGTTTAGATTTGAGAATCTCGCCACTCTTGTTGCAAGTTGTGTGGGACCATGTCCCGCACCTTCCTGAAATTCAACAGATTCAACAATGCACCCAGAGCTGCCTGGCAGAACTGCCACGCGATGGAGGCCTTCATGTAAAGTGTCAATATGTAAATGTAAAGTCTCAATTTTATGCCCCACCTTGCTCAAGTAATTCAGCGATTTTCCTCCCAGAGCTGTGCTTGGACACGGAGCTCTTGACGTAGATATCTCATGGCAGTGCCGAACTCCCTGAAACGGAATTCGCACAATTCATGGGGCAGTCTACCAACGGGAGGTACCTCAAAACAGATGCTGAACATGGTGAATCGTCCCATCAACATGGATGGTTTGGGGGCACAATGGTTTGAAACCCCCTAGCTGCCCTAGCCCCTAGTTCATTCGTTGGTGCCTGGTTGCGCATAGGCTCAGCTTTTGATAGGCCCAACTTTTGATAGGCCCAACTTTTGATAGGCCCAACTTTTGATAGGCTCAACTCGCTGCTGGGCGGAAACAGAGAGTTGCATGTGCAGAAGAGATGTTGCCTTCCACGAGGAAGAAAAGGAACAGTCTCAGATCGCCCTGCAGCCACTCACATTTTATTGCATGTGCAGACAGGAAATCAGTTTTGGAAGTGCAGAATGTGTCACCTCTCAGGGAAAAAATTGTGTCGCAGCGGTTGCGACACGTTTTTTTGCTGGAAGGGTCGTGATTTTTGCTTCCGTGATTTCAGCACTTGTTGAATGTGAGAAAAGAAGCCTTTCTCTGACCTTGTTGAAATTTGACTATGGGTCGGTGAATTTCACATTTCAATAGCCTCTCATCGCGAGTCCTTGCGGCAAGCGTGACTCACCATGACTCACAGGACCGGTCGGCGGTACCAGCTGGCCAGTAGAGAGTGAAGCCTCGTTGCATGACAGTTGGACCAACTTGGCGCAGCCATTTGGATCCAGACATGCTCATGAGTGAACATGACAGAAGAGCAACCAGGCAGTCGATCTTGTCAAGTTATAATCATATAAACTTCACTAGACCCCTGGTGGTTGATGATGAGATAAGAGAATCGCAGGACAACGAGCCGAGCTGCTCAGAGGTCATGATTGTACATATATATATATATACACATTGTGATTCCACATCATTGCAGTCTCCATTTGCAGATGCCCTTCAGTCATGTCAGCCAATTCATGCCTGTGAAGCCACCTTGCAGAACTAGGGACATCACCATAGCACACCAGGCTCAGGGAACCTTTTTGGTTGGACGTGGCAGTCCTTGGAGCCAGGGTGCTCATACATCAATTCTGGAAGGTGGGCATGTAAGCCATTGCAATCTCGAGACCTGCTCTTGACGAGCCTTGTGACTTTTGTATCCTTGCTTGGTGCGCCCGTGAAAAGGCGTGTGATCCGCTTTGGGCTGTTGTTGGAGGCTACCAGGTAGATTGGACCCAGTTGAGGCCAACTACACTGGTAGCGGAGCTACCGTTGCTCCGAAACGGAAGATCCAGGGGGTCAAGCTGAACCTCAAGATCTTGCTGCTCGACCGCAGCCGATGTCTGAGTCTTCAGATGGATCCACCAATGTGCCAAACCAGTTGGCGATGTTAGTCCCGACCTCTGACCCTAGCAAAGATGACCTGCAAGTGTACTCTCAGAAAGTGATGCTGTTGATCGATGCATGGCCCTCCAGTAAGTATACAGAGCTTGCCACCCGCTTGATACTGAACTGTAGTGGATCAGCATTCAAGAAGCTTCAACTGCACCAGGCCGAGATCACCAAGAATGAACGTCAGTCCATTCAGAGAATCATCGAGCTGCTTGGGGGACATTGGGGTCAAATTGATCTGGAACAAAGGTACGAATATGCTGAAAGAGCATTGTACAAGTGTCTGCAAAAGACCGATGAGAGTGCTGACAGCTACCTTGCCCGAGCTGACATCATGTGGACAGAGTTGAATAGTCGCAAGTTTCAACTTTCTGATCTGCAGGCGTATGTTACGCTGAGGGGTTCCACGTTGTCATCAGAAGACAAAAAACGAGTTCTGCTGGATGCTGATGCTGCCAGTAAGGGATCTCTCACTGTCGACAAGGTCAGTGCTGCAATTCGCATGCTTGGTGTGGGTTTCTTTCACGAAATGACTGGAGGACGCCGTACTCAGAAGCTCAAAATCTATGATCAGGCCGCTCTGATGGCTGATGAACTGGATGAACCTGAGCAGGATCAGCCTGCGATCCATGCCGAGAACCTGGAAGAGGATGATGACCAAATGGTCGCTGCGCTTGCCCAGGAGGGCGATGAAGATGCCTCCCTTGTTGCAGATTTCGAAGCTGCAGCCAGCGAGCTCCTTCAGAATGACGAAGAGCTTGCGGCAGCTTACGCTGCCTACACAGATGCCCCCCGGCGTCTGAATGACAAGGCTCGAAATCGTGGGTTTTGGCCAATCGGTCAGAAGGGCCGTAGCAAGGGGTCATATAAGGGGGTCAAAGGTAAATTCACCAAAGGGCATCCATCATCCCGGAAATCCTTGCAACAGAGAATCTTAGAATCTCGATGTAGATTATGTGGTAAGGTAGGCCCCTGGAAAGCTGAGTGCCCCATCCGAAGTGATGCGGGGGCCAGCCGACCACCTCAAGCACCCACCACCTTTGTGCAAGTTGCCTCCATGCCTGTGGATGATCGTGATGCCGGGTTGCCCATGGAATTCCTGAACCTGCCAGTTCATGAAGCCTCTTTGGATGATACTCAGAAGAATGTTGGGGTTATTTGTGTGACAATTTCCCATGAAAGTCCCAAAAGTAACCTTAAGAAGTCTTTCCAAAGATGGCATAACACCATGAATCCAGCACTGAACATGGCCAGGAATGATGCCTCGACGCCCGAATGGCGACTCAGACTGATGCAAAGAGCCCAAGCCGAGAGAACTCCTGAGGATCGAAAGTTGACTTAGCCTGACATGGTATGTTTTGCATCTCATGGAAGTTTCGGAATAGTTGATCTAGGAGCCACGAAAACGGTGATGGGAAGCAATTTGGTTTCCAGTTTGCTTGAACATTTGCATCCGAGCATCCGTAGCAAAGTGTCCAGGTGTCCATGTCATATCACGTTCAGATTTGGCAATCATGGGATTCTTCAAAGTCAACATGTTTTAGTGCTTCCCATTCATGGTTTGCTTTTGAAGATCGCCCTGGTACCTGGGTCAACTCCACTTTTGCTATCCAATACCTTGCTGCGTGCTCTGAGTGCCACCATAGACACAGAAAAACAAATGCTGCATGCCAAGAAGATCAACAGAAGTTTTCCTTTGACGTTGACCAGCAAGGGATTGTTTCTTCTTGACCTGAATGTCCTTGCTCAACAACCACCGAGCGGGACTCAATTCTCCGAAATTGCGGAAACGCATCCTGCGGAAACGCTTCCAACAGCTGAAGAACATCAGACTGCTCCACAGAGTGTTTCAAAATCACTGCCTGCAGCCCCGGAGATGTCTAGTCAAGAAGGTATCGTATCTCAAGGTCGAGGTCAAATGTCACCACCACCACCTGAACGCACAGTGAATCAGAATCAATCAGGTACGAATGCCGTTAGCACTGAGGGGTCCAAGTCATTTCCTGCGAGTTTTCGAGTGATCTCCAAAAGCCGCCATGACCTCGCTTGCCCAGAGGCTTCAGAATGTTCAGGCTCCGATGACGGAGACGCGACCAGACCTGTCGCACCTGTCTCTACAGGACCTGAAGGAGCAGAAGATCGCCTTCGGCAAGACCCATCAAGGACGTACGTTCCAAGAGGTGTGGGACAACGAGCAAACCTGGGTGAAGTGGTTTGTGCAGAGATTCGCAGATTCCAACAAAGCCGAGCATGTGATTTTCCTGAAGTTCGTCGAGCTCATGATCGAGCGCGCCGAGCTCACTGGAAAGACAGTGCCTCTGACCAACCAGACAGAGGTCGAGAAAGTCCTGGCCCTGAGCCATGCTCCCAAGATGTCATCTGCGATGCCCAAGACCAAAGCCAAAGCCCAGGCGAAGATGGCCGCACAGATCCCTGTGGAGACCAGTGTGTGGGATCTGGACGAAGAAGAAGATCCGGAGCTCTTCGAGATGATCCGCGAGGAGCATCCAGTGGAGAACAATGTGCAGATCCAGAACTTCGAGAATCGCATGCAGGGGGTCGAAAGGGCTCTGGCGAGCATCCTCCAGCACCTGGAGAATATGACCGTGCCCATGGCCACCCCACACTGAGTGCATCCGAATGCCCAAGTGTCCAGGCCTTGCTGTCAGCTGGCGATCATAGTGCAGAATGTTTCATATCCACCACATCCACTGAAACACATGGAACACGACAAGAACGCAATCATTTCCACAAACTGGTTCAACAATACTCCAGTGAACTTCAGCAGGTAATGTCCAAGACCAATGTTCAGTATCCACGTTTGGATGTGTTGGAGATTTTCTGCGGTCCTCACAGTCAATTGACCCAGCAGTCACAGCAGTTAGGACTCAAAGCTGAACGTTTCGGCTTACATCAGGGAGACTTGCAGACCACTTCAGGCCGTCATGATCTTTTCCAGATCTTGTGCACTCGTAGAGCCAGGAGGCCAGGAATGTTTGGTTTAGTCCAAAATGCGGTCCTTGGAGTGGGTATTCATGTTTGAACGGTAGCAAATCTCTTGAGGCCTGGGATGAACTGCAGAAATTGAGAATGAATAGTCTTGAACAAGTGGCTTTAGGTGTTGTTCTCCTAAGGTATCAGCGACAACAAGTGTATCATTTTCATTGGGAACAGCCTCGAGGATCTCTGATGTTCAAGCTTCCGTACCTGCAAGAGGTTTTGTACTATCTGCTGGCGGTAGACGTTGATCTCTGTGTGGCTGGCGAACTGAAGGACCCTGTCAACGGAAAACTGATCCGTAAGACTTTGACGATTTTGTCAACATCGTCAACACTTATAGCCGCTTTGACTGGACTTCGATGCAATCATGAACATGAGCACCAGGTCATTGAAGGTCAAGTGTGGTTTCAAGGTCAATATGTCAATCGGTCCGCGTTTTCCGAGAACTATCCACGAAAATTTGCCAGAAGACTTGCAAAGATTTTTGGAAAGTTCCAGCATCCGAAAGAAGAACCATATAAGGAATGAAACATGGTCCATTCTCGCAGCCGAAGAGCATCCAGAGGCACCCGCCTCTAAACGTCCCCGCAGGGAGAGATATACCTCCTTGAAACTCAGCCGAGTTCTTGAAGTGTCCAAGCTGCCGTGGGGAAAACGCAGAAAACTGGCCAGCAAAATTACCCCTATTGATGCCACACAGCAATGGGATGAAGTGTTCAAACAAGTTGATAAACTGTTACCTCGGGTTGGTAAGTGCACGATTCAAGAACCAACTGTTGTGAAAATCATGCAAGAGGTCATAGGAGACAAACAGTTGGAAACCATTGTTGCCTGTCGGGGAGCCAGCCGAACATTGGCCCCACCAGAACATTTGGTCAAAGGTGTTGCACCGTTTCGTAAGTGCAAATTTATTTAACGAGGAACTGGAGAGATTCGAGCTGAGAGTGAATGGGAAAACTGGGAGAACTTGGCCAAGCGAAACCTGATTCGCCCTTCTCATGCAACTAGAATAATAAACATCACGGTTTTTGCCAAAGAGTGGCCTCCCATCCATGCCAACCATTTCCCTGACAGCAGTGAAGTGCCTGCCGATGCGTCTGGCGAGACCGCTTCTCAGCCAGATAATTCAATGACTGAACCTGCAGGATCAGAAGAGGTCCGACAACCATCAGTCGATGTCTCAGGCGATCAGCAAGTGTCAACTCGGCTCAGTGAGTCTCAGCAGGCTGATTTTTCAAGTTTGCAACAGGGTCCCAAGTTCAAAGCTCTGCCACGAGAGATGAACAAATCGCACTGTTGCGTGCTCATAAGAATCTAGGCCATCCAAGTCCTGAACGACTCAGTACCATCCTGCGTTCTCAGCATTGGAACTCCGTTGCTCTGTTTGCCAGGCGAACTCTTCCCCAAAGCTGGCCCGACCGGGCTGTCTCAAGGAAGATTTGGACTTCAATGACAAGATAGCCATAGATGGTTTAGAATGGACAAATCAACAGGGAACCACCTTTCATATTTATCACATTCTCGACTGGTCTACCAACTTTCATGTTGCAAGAATTGCGCCACACCGATCATCGACAGCTAGCTGCCATTCAGAACATCATCGACATGTGGATGTCATGGGCAGGAGCTCCATGTGAGATGTTGGTTGATGCGGCTACCGAATTTAACTCCGAACAATTCAGTCACTTTGTTCAGGGGCAAAGACATGGCGCAATCCTCAAGACAATGTTGACCAAATATGAAAGTGAGCAAGAAATCAACAACTATCATGACTTGTCACAAGCCTTGTTTTGGTGTACTCAAGCGAAGAATGCCAGCAGTTTAAAGCGAGGTTTTGCACCAGAAGTCCTTGTCCTGGGAAAACATACCCGCCTTCCGGGTGCTGTATGTAGCGATGAGCTCATGCCTGCGCATCTTCTTGCGGAATCTGAGGCCGCTCAAGGAGTGGCCTTCAGGCGACAATTGGCCTGTCGAGAATCAGCCAGAAAGGCATTCATCCATGCTGATAACGACGCAGCCCTGCGTCGAGCCATGTTGCGCCGAACCCGACCAGGGGGTTTACCATATGCACCAGGCGAATGGGTCATGAATTGGCGTCAAGGCAAAGGGGCCAATGACGGGTTTTGGGCCGGACCGATGAAAGTAGTAGTGCGCGAGAACGCGCAGACGATCTGGACAACACAAGCCAGCAAGCTCTATAGAGTTGCCCCAGAACATGTGCGTCCAGTAACTGCTTATGAAGCCAAACAGATTCCAATTCCTGCCAAAGAACCTTCAGTTTCCATTATTGCCCAACAATTACCATCCATGCCATCTCAAGGGATCACCCGATCCATCAACTTGCCCAGCGATGTACCACACCCCATTAATCTCCCACCACCTTCCAATGGAAACTCTGAAGGTCGTTCCGATATGCAGCCTGATGATGAACCAGAAGCAGCCTCACACCAATCACCACCATCAATAACCAGTGATAATCCTCCCAATAACTTAGACACCCATAATCCCATAATTCCCTCAACAGCAATCCAGTCCCATGAACCAGGTCCTGCCATTACAACTCCTGTCCCCGAAGACAATGATGATGATCTGACGTGTGAAGGGTACCATTGCCTTGATTTGGATGAATCAGCCTTTGCATGCTCTGCCGAGCTAGACCTGGCCTGGCGCTGCGAAATCATGGTCACAGAAGCTGACATCCAGGCGTGGCAAGAGGAACCGGAACCAGCTGAAATGGCTTTCGTGGTGTCCGCTGCCAAGAAACAAAGAGCCGAAGTGAAATTATCCACCTTGAATGCTGATGAGAAAGCCCCGTTCCAAAAGGCGAAAGAAAGCGAAATCCAAAATTGGATCAACACAGGGACGATATCCCGCATCTTAAGATCAAAGGTCCCCCATGACCAAATCCTTAAATGCCGATGGATATTAACCTGGAAACCCATAGATGAGCCTCAAGGGGAAAATAAGAGCCAACAAGCCCCAAAGACCAAGGCTAAGGCCAGGTTAGTCATATTGGGTTATCTTGATCCAAAATTGGAAGACTTGCCAAGAGAGTCACTACAGCTAATTGCCTCCAAGGGATGGTTACTTAGATCATTTGACATCCGTGCTGCGTTTCTACAAGGAAAACCCCAATCAGGAAGAACTTTGGCAATCGAACCTGTTGCGGAACTCATCAATGCTCTCCAGCTATCGACAAACGAAGTATGTAAACTGGAAAAAGGGGCTTACGGATTGGTAGACGCACCATACCAGTGGTTCATGGCCATTTCCGAAGAATTGCTCAAACTGGGATTCACTCAAAGCCCTTTTGATCCATGTCAATTCATACTACGTCACCATGAGCAGGGGACCCTGGAAGGGATAATAGGACTACATGTGGATGACGGCATTTGTGGAGGTAGCAGATACTTCGAAGAAAAACTGAATCTCCTTGAACAAAAGTATCCGTTCGGTTCGAGAAAGTTGAAACAATTCACTTTCACTGGCATTGAAATGGACCAACTTTCAAACGGAACCATCACGATGAAACAAACCAAATATGTCAATTCCATTGAACCAATTCAAATCAAAGCCGACCGGAGATCTCAAGGGGAAAGCCCGATCACTGAAGATGAAAAACAGAAACTCAGAGCCATCATAGGAAGTCTTCAATATGCTGCAGTGCACACCCGACCTGATCTATCAAGTAGACTCAGCCATCTTCAACCAGTCATCAATCAAGCCACAGTGAACACCTTGATATTTGCCAATCAAACTTTACATGAAGCCAAGAAACACAGTGACACCACAATTCAAATTCAATCCATCCCTGTGAATGACTTCCGTTTCCTTGCGTTTTCAGATGCCTCCTTTGCCTCCAAGGGGAATCCAAATTCCCACACTGGTTGCATGATCATGGGAACCCACAAACTGATTGCCGAAAATGTTTCATGCCCTGTCAGTCCTTTAGCCTGGGGTTGTAAGAAAATACAACGTGTTGTAACGAGCACACTGGCAGCTGAAACGGTTTCTCTGAGTTCAGTATTGGATCATTTGTCGTGGCTGCGACTTTGCTGGGGTTGGATGCTTGATCCTTCTGTGAAGTGGAAACAACCAAGTGATGCATTCCAACGTTTACCAGAAACGTATTCCACAGCAACATATCGATCCCAATCATTACCAGAAAGCCTGGCGGCAACAGATTGCAAGAGTCTTTATGATCTTGTTACTCGTACAGCGGCTCCCAATTGTTCTGAGCATCGAACCCAGTTGGCCGCTAGGGCCATTAAAGATATGCTGAACGAAGGGGTACAGCTACGGTGGGTGCATTCAGGTGCGCAGTTAGCAGACAAAATTCGTTCCTTCGCACCACTTTGCATCTTGGAAAGTACAAGTTACATGACGAGTTGGAAGTGCTGAAACAGCGAGCATCCTCCCGAAACCGGATCAAATGGCTGAAGGAATCTCCCCAAACAATCTCGAATGTCCATCGCTGCAATGATGAGTGTTTTCTTTCAATTAACAATGATTTTTTGGGAGTGTGATTCCACATCATTGCAGTCTCCGTTTGCAGATGCCCTTCAGTCATGTCAGCCAATTCATGCCTGTGAAGCCACCTTGCAGAACTAGGGACATCACCATAGCACACCAGGCTCAGGGAACCTTTTGGACGTGACTTTTGTATCCTTGCTTGGTGCGCCCGTGAAAAGGCGTGTGATCCGCTTTGGGCTGTTGTGGGAGGCTACCAGGTAGATTGGACCCAGTTGAGGCCAACTACAATACATATATATATATACACATATACATATATATACACATATATATATACATATATATATATACATAACACACACACACACATATATATATATATACTTATGTTTATATGCATGGTTGTGACGTATGCGAGTCATTCCCAACTGCAAACGCAATAACCATCATTTGACTGAGATTCGTGAGACCGTTTCGATCAGTGATGCTACGNTGTGGTGTATGGTTATGTTGTGACTTGTCGTGTGATCTATTGTTATGTGGTGTATTGTTGTGTGGTGAATTGTTGTGTGGTGATTTGTTGTGTGGTGAGTTGTTATGTGGTGAGTTGTT
>BGPT01002806.1:7390-26151 GCA_003297045.1 Symbiodinium sp. clade C Y103 | reverse complement strand
CACATGATTCATATGACCTGCGCCAGTTTCAAGGTATCCTTTCACAACAGAGACGCACGATGCCAAGAATTTGGAGCCCTTCATCCGCGCCCTAAGGGCACAGCAAAATCAGGCTCATGGTACTGTCTCACGGTACATCATGGTACTGTGACATATTGGGAAGATTGTGAAGTTCTTCTCTTAGTTCTCTACCAAACTTACGACTACTTATGACTATACTTATAGCTTCTTATGACACCTTATGATCTTTCGACCCTGTATGACTCTGTATAACTCCATAAAACTCTGTATGACTCGATTTCATGATTCCGACCTAGTGTTGACTCATGTTGACTCATGTTGACTCTGTTTGGCTCTGTGTTGACTCTGCTTTTTTGTTTCGTTAGGTGGAGCAGGGCTGGGCGTTTTTCTTGGTCTTTTGGGTTTGCGCCGTCGCCTTGGATCCGAATTTCGCTGGCGCCTGCGGCGTCGTGTGGGTTGCGGCGCGGATGGCGCAGCTTGGCATCAATCGTGTTGCTCGTGTTGCTCGTGTTGCTCGTGTTGCTGATGAATTGATATGAATTGTGTTTCTGATATCCGGAAAGTTATGCCAAAATGGGATTGAAAAGCAATGACAGCAATTCAGCACCAGAGATTAGATCACCAAAGGTACAGTTTGTGATGCCGAGGTATGGCTACATATACCGTGGCTTGACTGGGGAGGGTTGACTCATTGCGCATCATCTGGATGTATTCTCCAGTTTCCCGTACTTTCCGTACTTTCCCGTACCCTCTCTTCGCAAGATTCTTCGGATTGCTTGATGCAGTCGTTGGCCGTGTGTGGCATGTGCACCTTGTGCAGTCATTGGTCCATTTTGGTTTGTTTGTGTTTGGTGCGCCTTCGCTGAGGGGTGAGTCCTAGCCGCAACAAGTCCGCTCCTCAGAGCCCAGGAAAAGTGTGAGCAATTTTTTAATTTGTTTAGTGCATCTTTTTGACAGTTCAATATGTTTGAATGCACTTGAATCGAGACCCGCAACCAGAAAAGGAAGGAAAGGAAGGAAAAACAAGTTGCGCCGAGCTAAAGCCGAAAAGCCGAGACGAACCGAGCTCATCGATGAGTTGAGCTCATGCTGAGCTCATGCTGAGGCTGATGTGGGCAACGGTTCCAGCCTATTTGGCTCAGACGCTTTGCTGTGGTGGCCTCCTGGCAGGGACGATACCGGAGAACTCAGTCCGAACTCTGTCGGTCCGTCGTCAGATGGGAAGCCATATGTCTTTACACAATCCCAGAGCCCAAATTCCATAAACTGCCACTGCTCAAGTCAAACTCAAACCAAGATATATAGCTAATACAACTATAACTATAACTGGAACCAACATAGCACGAGGACGTAGGAGAAAAACATTGGAGCCAATGCAGAAGCATGTTGCACCGCACCAAAGAAGGCATATAGAAAGGTGATAGTCAAGCGATAGGAGGAGTGCCTTCGAAGTCAAGTGATCTTATTTGGCAATAAGCTGAGAGCACTCCCAAGAACACAGCTCAGAATGGGCCAGTGAATTTCTTGGTGATGTGAGTGAGTGATGCGTACCTGGAAACGGCAAGGTATTTTGGTTGCATGCTTGATGTCCTGGCCGTCACTGAAGTTATCTCGGGGAGTCTCTATAGCTGTTGCGAGCGGCTTTTGCGTGCTGTTTGGCATCTACGGTTGGTTCGTATACCGTCCTTGGTTTGGAGCCTTGCAGAAATTGCTGATCGGAGATGGATAATGTAGGATGACATAAAATGACATAGAATGAAATAGGATGATGTTGGATTTTGCTGGAAAAGCTTGAACCCTGAACATCCTAAACTGTGATGTGGCCGGATTCTCATGCAAAGGTTCTAGATCATCTGATTTCACAGGATTTCCGGTGCTACAGACCTGGAATGCTCCCAGTCTTGAGCAGCGCCCAGGAAGCTTTGTGTTGGCTGAGAAAAAACGGCAAGAAGGACAACTGATGAGTTCCAGTGAGTGAGGCGACTGAGGCGAGGCTCAAAGAAGTCTCTTCTTATCTCCTTCCGTCTCCTTCGGAGTGGTGGTCGGATGTGGTCGGAGCCGGAGGCTTCGACTTGTTGCTTTAACTGTGACTTTAAAACGCATGTTCGATGCAGACAGGAGGTATGGAAGGCATTGGAAGGCATGGAATGCTTTGGGAAATGCATGGAATGACGCCATGACGCTCTGTGTGTCCTTTCAAGCCGTCCCTTTGCAAATCTCCGCAGCTCGGCTCAGCAACGATCCTTGCACTGAACAGCAATATCAATACCAGTAAGGAAACCTATAGGAGAAGTTGGTTGCTGTGAATGATGGATGGCAGAGCGAACCCACTGATGGACCGACAAGTGGTTGGAGGCAGCGCAGTGTAGTTGTGGTTGTAGCTGTAGTTGTAGATGTAGTTGTGGTTGTTGTTGTTGTAGTGGTAGTGTAGGGGTCGTGGTAGTGGTAGTGGTAGCTGTAATGTAGTTGTAGATGTATATGTAGTTGTAGCCTGGTTGGTAGTTGCAGCTGTCGTGGTAGTTGTAGTGTGGTTGTGGTTGTGGTTGTAGTTTTAGTGTGGGTGTAGCTATAGTTGCAGTGTTGTAGTGTTGTAGTGTTGTAGTGTTGCAGTGTTGTAGTGTTTGAATGTTGTAGTGTTGTAGTCGTAGTTGTAGTTGCAGTTGTAGTGGTGGATGCAGTAGTAGTTGTAGTTGTATTGTTAGTTGTAGTTGTAATGGTAGTTGTAGTGGTTGTGTAGTTGTAGTGGTAGTTGTTGTTGCAGCCTTGCAGTGTTGTAGTTTTGTAGTGTTGTAGTGTTGTAGTCGTAGTTGTAGTTGTAGTGGCAGTTGTAGCGGTAGTGTAGTGGTAGTGGCAGTGGCAGTGGCAGTGGTAGTGGTATTGGTAGTAGTGGTAGTAGTGGTGGTGGTAGTGGTGGTGGTGGTAGTAGTAGTAGTAGCAGTAGTAGTAGTAGTAGTACTAGAATTAGTACTAGTACTAGTATTAGTAGTAGTACTGGTAGTACTAGTAGAAGTAGTAGTAGTAGTAGTAGTAGTAGTAGTAGTGGTGGTAGTAGTAGTAGTAGTAGTAGTGGTAGTGGTAGTGGTAGTGGTAGTGGTAGTGGTAGTGGTAGTGGTAGTGGTAGTGGTAGTGGTAGTAGTAGTAGTAGTGGTAGTGGTAGTGGTAGTGGTAGTGGTAGTGGTAGTGGTAGTGGTAGTGGTAGTGGTAGTGGTAGTAGTAGTAGTAGTAGTAGTACTAGAATTAGTACTAGTACTAGTATTAGTAATAGTACTGGTGGTACTAGTAGTAGTAGTAGTAGTAGTAGTAGTAGTAGTAGTAGTAGTAGTAGTAGTACTGGTAGTACTAGTAGTACTAGTAGTACTAGTAGTAGTAGTAGTAGTAGTAGTTGTTGTTGTTGTTGTTGTTGTTGTTGTTGTTGTTGTTTTTGTTGTTGTAGTAGTAGTAGTAGCAGTAGTGGTAGTGGTAGTGGAGTGGTAGTGGTAGTGGTAGTAGTAGTAGTAGTGGTAGTAGTAGTGGTAGTGGTAGTGGTAGTGGTAGTGGTAGTGGTCGTGGTAGTGGTCGTGGTAGTGTTCGTGGTCGTGGTCGTGGTAGTGGTAGTGGTGGTGGTAGTAGTAGTAGTAGTAGTTGTTGTTGTTTTTGTTGTTGTAGTTGTAGTTGTAGTAGTAGTAGTAGTAGTAGTAGTTGTTGTTGTTGTTGTTGTTGTTGTTGTTGTTGTTGTTGTGGTTGTCGTTGTCGTTGTCGTTGTCGTTGTCGTTGTCGTTGTCGTTGTCGTTGTCGTTGTCGTTGTCGTTGTCGTTGTGGTTGTTGTTGTTGTTGTTGTTNTCGTTGTCGTTGTCGTTGTCGTTGTCGTTGTCGTTGTCGTTGTGGTTGTTGTTGTTGTTGTTGTTGTTGTTGTTGTTGTTGTTGTTGTTGTTGTTGTTGCTGTTGTCGTTGTCGTTGTCGTCGTTTTTGGCTTTGTTCCCCTTGTCACCCTCCTTCTCTCACGCGCTCCCCATGCTTTGCCGCTGGGGTCGGCAGATCACCGTCCACCCATCAAAACATCACCTTACGAGGCTGCTGAAGCGTCTGGCGCAGCAGCTGCCTCCGCGGCAGATGGTTCCGCCAACGAAGTGCCTGCTGCACCGCTGTTGGAGCGTCAGGCGGCAGGGTTTACCTTCATGTTGTAGTTGTTTTAACGGGGATCCCAAAATCCTCCACGATTGATCAATTTAGAATTTATTGTTTGAATGGGGAAGCCAAGAGCTTTGGGGTACTCCAATTTGGAGAAACACCCAGTTGGTGAGTTTCGCGCCGCATCTTTTCTCCAGTCTTGTTAGATGAGACAATATGTCATGGGTGGTAAAACATGATGCATGGTATGATTCAACCTTCGTTCGGTGATTCCTTTCAGATGTTCGTTCTGGATTCGGTCATAGGCTGCAACAGCGGTGCAAAAAAATATTAAGAATGCAAATTCCATTTGAAGTGCTACTGAAGTGTCGCTTCAAGGTTTCAAACCAGTCCCACAAAGATTGCCTTCTGCTATTGTGGAGTTCCAACGATTTGGCGTTGTCCAAAAACAATGGCGATGCCCTAAAATTGCAATTGTTCGCTGGAAAAAGGATGAACAGCCATCAAATTAGAAACGTACTCCAACCATCTCCAACCCATCTCCACCCAGGAATTATCCAACATGTTCCATTTCTTGGCAGAGAAACCAATGGTTTTGGTGTTTCCCATGCTGGGAAAGGCCCCTGAAACGTGAGGCCTACCCTTGGCGCGAAGCCAGCCATCCGTTGCTGCGGCGTCGCACCTTGCGCGCGGACGGCGCGACGGTGTTCGGGGTCCACTTCGGGGGGCACGTCTTGCAGCTGCTGTCGCACCACATCGTGCATGGCGAGGTGCACCTGTGGCGAAAATGGGATCATGTGAACCTAAGATGAATGGGTGTTTCCTACAATGGGGGATCCCCAAATACCATGGGGTCGATACTAAAACATGTTCAAATTTTGGATGATTTGGAGTATCCCTATCTTAAAAAACCTCCAAATGACCCCCAGTTTATGAACTAGGGGGTACCAATTTCAATTTAATTTGTGACAATTTTGGGGGTACCTGCCCAACTAAGAGTCAGGTTTCTGAATCCGGGATTGACATTGCTGGTAACCCAAGATTAATCCGCAGTTTCCAAAAGTTGTAATTGATTCATCTCTGTTTCATCAATAGAATTTATTCATGATCTAGAAGAATTGTAATATGTTATATTATATAAAACAAACAAAAAAATGCTAGGTAAATTGGTGTAGAGCTAGGCTCACTAGGATTTCTGGGTACGTGATTAGTTAATAAATAAACCCTGACAGGAGGAGATCATGCCCTAAAAGTGATTAGTTGCAGTGAAATGGAAGCCCCAACAGTAGCAAACCTCTGGGGGACCCATGGATCCAAAAATGTGTAGTTTTTGGGGATAAAACCTGCTAAGTTGGGCTACAACTAGGCTAACTAGCATTTATGATGGATGATTACATTTATAGTTGGATGGGGGACGGGTCGATATCTATGTAGGGATGGGTCAGTGCCTATGGACTATTATTTTGTCGGGCCCAATAGTTTCGATACCCATTTTGGGAGTCAACCACCAAATCCAAGGATCCAAACAACCAAATTGGGGATATTATATATTTAAATACATGTATATATATATTGTGATTCCCACAGTTGTTCATGCCCATCCATGCAACCATTTGCACCTGCATAGACATGTTCCAGTGAAGGGGAGGCCGCACCATCAGATCTTGCCATCNTGGGTATCTCAGCTTGGTGCCATATCGAAAGTGCTGTGGTCAGCACCCCAATCATTGGAAGATCAGTTGTTGGTGGCACATCCGTGCCTTGGCAGACTTCGCTGGCCGAAAGGCCGATCGCATCCGAAGGTGGAGGAAAAGAGCCGAAGCTTTGGAGTGACAGGGTCACTTGCTTGTTTGTGCAGCTACCATTGTGAGCCATTCACANGCCATTCACATTGGTAGCGGAGCTACCACAAGCTCCAGGGCATTGAAGTTTTGCTGCCATTGTTCTTGGATCTTTGCATTGGCCTCTGCATAGGCATTTCAGTGATACATCTGGACATTGGCCAGAGCCATGTCTGGCGAAACCCGTGAAGGGACATCCAGTTCAGTGCCGACTCAGTTGACCACACTGGTGCCTTCGTTTGATCCCTCAAAGGATGACTTGGAACAATATGTACAGAAGATCGAGATGTTGTCTGAGATTTGGCCAGCCGAGAAGTTGAACGAGTTAGCGACACGGTTAATTCTGAATACTACTGGTGCTGCCTTTCAAAAGCTTCAGCTACAGAAATCCGAGATTCTGACAAATGACAAGAAGGGGATTGAGAACATGGTCAAAGCATTAGGTGGTCAATGGGGAAAAGTAACTCTGGAGAAGAAATATGAAGTAGTGGAGAAAGCGTTGTTTCGCTGCACCCAGAAAACCGATGAATCCAACGATTCTTACCTGGCAAGAACAGATATTTACTGGACAGAACTTCTTTCAAAGAAGATGTCAATGGAAGAGCTACGATCCTACATTGTCTTGAGGGGGTCTTTGCTGAGTCATGATGACAAAAAGCGTGTGATCCTGGAAAGCGATGCTGCAGGAACCGGTCAGTTGTCCATGGACAAGGTGAATCAATCTGTTCGCATGTTGGGTTCTGGGTTTTTCCATGAAATGATCGGAGTGAAAAAGGCCAAAGGTCGAATCTATGATGCCGCCAATGTAACAACCGATGAGCCTGAAGATGCCACCAGCTGGGATGCTCCAGCTTTAGTCTCTGAGGAGTACACCGAGGAGGACATGCTGGAGGTTCTTCTGCAGGAAGGAGATGAGGATGCGCTGTTCGTAAGTGATTACGAAGCAGCTATGGCTGATACAATTCAGGATGATGCCGAATTGGCAACAGCCTATAGTGCGTATACCGACGCACGAAAGCGCCTCAGTGAACGCTTCCGTAACAGAGGATTCTGGCCCTCGAGTTTCTCCAAGGGTAAAGGAAAGGGATCAAAGGGCAAATTCAAAAGCAATGCAAAAGGGTCTCATAGAAAAAGCCTTCAACAGCGAATGTTGGAGACGACATGTCGCCTCTGCGGCCGCAGAGGGCACTGGAAGGCAGAATGCCCGGATCGGAACAAGCAGCCTAGTTCCTCCGCAAGTGCCGTTGCTCCAACTATGACGGCTGAGCCTAGTGAGCTTTCTTTGCAAAATGCCGATGATTTCTTGCCCTTAGAGTTCCTGCAATTACCCGAGATCCAAGAAGCAGCCCTCGATGAGCCCAAACTGCATGCAGCTTTTGTGAGTACAGTTAACCTCAGGGGTAGGAGGTATGTTTTACATGGGGATAATGGGGATAATGATAACCATAACATGGGGTTATCTAGGTTTGTAACCAAGGGGAACACTNATCTCATGAGACTTTTGGGATTTTGGATACTGGTGCAACTAAGTCTGTCATAGGAAGCGATTTGATTCCAGACCTGATCAAAGGTCTCAATCCTAGGATTCGTGAACGCGTGGCCCGTTGCAAGTGCTCAGTGACATTCCGTTTCGGAAATCAGGGTACACTGGATAGCACCTCAGCACTGGTTATTCCTGTTGGTAATCTGGGACTTAAGATATCAGTGGTTCAAGGTCAAACTCCGTTGTTGCTGTCAAACACACTGCTTCGGACTTTGAAAGCACAGGTAGACGTTGAGCAGCAGCGTTTGCAGAGCNATCAGTGGTTCAAGGTCAAACTCCGTTGTTGCTGTCAAACACACTGCTTCGGACTTTGAAAGCACAGGTAGACGTTGAGCAGCAGCGTTTGCAGAGCCCACTGTTAAAGAAGCCCATCCATTTGCAGTTGAATTCAAGAGGTTTGTTTCTTCTCGATGTCAATGAACTTGCAGAAGCAGCCAGTCCAGCCTGCAATGTTGCTGAAACGTTTGCACACGTAGACACACAGCTCAGTTCCGAAAAATTCGAGAGTGCAGCCAGGGTGCATGCCCAAGCACCTGCATCCGTTGATCATTCCAAGGTACAATCAGGTCCACAGGTCCTTTCAGAGCAACTCCATTACATGTCACCAAGTCCCAACAGCCACAGTTCCATGTCCAGTCCATGTCATGTTCATGATAACCTAAAGAATGACAAACATGAGAATACATCGAATTTGCAAAAGCCAGCATCAGCCTGCTCAACTGAAGCCATTGAACATACGCCAATGCCACAGGCGTCCAGGCCCAAAGCATTCACCGGAAAGCCCAATCCTGTTGCTGGTGACCCATCCGCCGATAGCCAGCATGAGCCTGTCAAAGCGCTTGGAGAACTTGAAGACCGGCACCTATGCAGACCAGCTTGCCGAGTTCAAGATGATGTCTTGGGATGCGATNGATAGCCAGCATGAGCCTGTCAAAGCGCTTGGAGAACTTGAAGACCGGCACCTATGCAGACCAGCTTGCCGAGTTCAAGATGATGTCTTGGGATGCGATGTGCAACCACAAGATCGATTTCGGCAAGGCTCACATGGGGAAAACCTATTTGACCATGTGGCACAACGAGCCAGCATGGGTGAAGTGGGTGGTCAAGACATACGAGGGATCCCAAAAGGTCGAGCATCAGAAGTTTCTGACATTCGTGGAAACCATGGTAGAGATGGAAGAGAAAGGCATGACTCCAACCTCAATCCAATTGGATCCCGAAGTCCCTGTGGAACAGATGCCGATCCGCGCCAAGTCCAAGGCCATGCCGAAGAGCCGATCCTCGACGGCAACCGACGATCTCCTGGTCCACCTTGGGGAGGACGATGTGGAGGAATGGATGGAGATGCCAGCCACCGAGAGCTCCGAGATGATTACAGCACTGCAGGCCCGAATGGGATTCCTGGAGAATGCGATGACCGAAGTCTTGGCCCACATTCGCAGCAACCAGCAGTGAGTGTTGACGCGGCCGTTGCTCAGCTGGTGACATGGATCATGATGATTGTGTCATGCATAGCTTCACCACACAACCACAAAACTTCAAACTCAAATTCCATCAGCTTATCCAACAATTTGAACAAGAATTTGCATCCATCCAGAAATCCAAGTTTACTTCAATTCCCAAGCTCAAGCTCCTTGAAGTGTTTTGCAGCCACAATAGTGAATTGACTCAACAGGTCCAAAATCTGGGTCACAATGCCCAGCGAATCAGCCTGGATCAAGCCGACTTGGCAACAACCGAGGGTCGCATGGTTTTGTTTCGATGTTTGATTGATGGTGAACCAGAAAGCATTTGGTACAGTCCCACTTGCGGCCCCTGGAGCTCATGGAGTAATCTGAATGGGAATAAATCCTTAGAGGGATTTGACATGATCCAACGCCAGCGGCAAGAGCTTTTGTATCAGCTTGCACTGGGAACTGTCCTTTTGCGACATCAGTTCCAGCGAGGCAAACATCTGCACTGGGAACAACCTCGAAGATCAGCCATGTTTGTAACTCCTTTGCTACATGAGTTGTATGAGAAAACATGGGAAGCACAATTTGACATGTGCCGTGTTGGTGAACTTCGAGATCCTGTAAGCCACTTGCTGTTCCAAAAGGGGATGTCAGTCAGGACTACCTCATTGCCGATGTTCCAAGCTCTTCATGGACGTTTTTGCCATAAGAATCATCAGCACCAGCCACTGGAAGGTAGTACTCAGGTGAAAGGTCATAGCATGAAACGAACTGAGTTCTCTGAACGGTATCCTCGGAAATTTGCTCGCCTCATTGCAAAAATCATCACCAAACCATTGGACAGTCCAAAGGGTTTCCATGTTGATGTGCCGACACTTGTAGCTGAAGCTAAGCGAACCAGCTCAGATGCAGAACTGCCCGCATCATCCAGCAAACGGATGAAGCCTGTTCCCAGGAGCAATGCTGTAAAGCGTTTTCCCACTCCTGCAAGACTGATCTCGCCTGATGGCTTGCCACCGAAACGTAGGAGATTGGATGGGAAAACTCCAAACACAATGTTGACAGAATTCCAAGAACTGCTGTCAAGCATTAAGCCAGCGTTGCCTCGTGTAGGAAAGAAACAGATTACGGATCCAGATGTTTTGCAACGAATCAACCGTATCTTTGGAGATAAGCAAGTTGTACATGTCATAGCTTGTAAGGGAACGGAACGTGCCATTCCACCACCAAAGAATCTCATTGCCGAAGAAGCTCCATTTCGACGAACCATTGTTGAAAGTCGGGGTAATCATGAGATACTTGTAGAAGACCAATGGGAAGATTGGACACACTTGTCCCAAAGACAACTGACACGACCAATCCGAGCAAGCCATGTCAATATAACAGTCTTTGCAGTCAATCCAAAGGAACATTCCTCCGAGCAAAGTGTGCCAGGACCGGAGCCACCAGAGCCCGGGATAGTGCCTGTTCCAATGTCTCCGGATGAGACAACCATGCCTGAGGACTCCAGTGACACAACAGCCGTGGAGCGACCATCAAGCAACCGAGAGACTCAGGAAATCCCATGTTCAACTACAACATTCACACCGGAGCAAATTGATGTTTCAAGTCAAAAACATGGATCACGTTTTCTGGCTTTGCCACCTGAAGAACGTAGTTTGTTGGCTAGGATCCATAAGAATTTGGGGCACCCGTCACCTCAAATCTTAGGTCAAGTCCTGCGTCAAAAGGGATATCCATCCACGATGATCCAAGCCCTTGATGACTTTCAATGTTCCACATGCCAGATGCACAAGAAGCCAAAAGTGGCACGACCTGCCACGATCAAATCCGAAATTGATTTTGGGGATAAGGTATCAGTTGACGGAATCAGTTGGACCAACAAAACGGGAAAAGTGTTTCATTTTTACCACTATCTTGACCATGGAACCAACTACCATGTCGCTGTAATCGCCCCAAATAGAACAGCTGAACATGCCATTGAGAAGCTCAACTTTGCATGGGTGAACTGGGCAGGGCCTCCCAACGAATTCATGGCAGATGCCGCCACTGAATTTGATTCAGAAACCTTCTCTCAATATTTGCAGACATTAGGAGTAAAAACAACCATCATTCCTCCCAATGCTCATTGGCAGATGGGGCGCTCAGAACGTCATGGACATGTCCTGCAGGAAATGCTTCAGCGATATGAAACCGAACATGCCATCACAAGTTATGCCNAATGCTCATTGGCAGATGGGGCGCTCAGAACGTCATGGACATGTCCTGCAGGAAATGCTTCAGCGATATGAAACCGAACATGCCATCACAAGTTATGCCGATTTGCAAATCGCATTAACTCAATGCACACAAGCCAAGAACAGTTGCAGTCTCCGTCAGGGATACTCACCAGAAGTCTTAGTGTTCGGCAAGGGATTTCGTACTCCTGGATCTAACACAAGCGATGACACTCTGTCATCTCATGTGACTGCATGTGAAGAGTCAGCAAATGGCATTCGGTTTCGTGAGCAACTAGCGTTTCGCGAGACAGCACGCCGAGCATTCTTTGCGGCGGACAACAGCATGGCAGTGAGAAGAGCTGCATTGCGTCGAAACCGACCGCATAGAGGCCAATACATGCCAGGTGAGTGGNCGCCGAGCATTCTTTGCGGCGGACAACAGCATGGCAGTGAGAAGAGCTGCATTGCGTCGAAACCGACCGCATAGAGGCCAATACATGCCAGGTGAGTGGGTCATGATATGGCGAACAAATGCCAACTCTAAGGGGTGGATAGGTCCAGCAAAAGTCATCCAGCAGGATGAGACCACGACGGTATTCAGTCAGCACATGGGGAACCTCATCCGTGCGGCCCCTGAACATGTTCGTCCAGTGACCGCAGTGGAAGCAATGCTCATTCCTGATCATTTGACATCAGAAATCCTAAACAAGAATGACCAAGAAATCATCAACAGCCGAACTCAGACAACTTCCAATATCATCCCCAATATCACATCACAAGACACACCACAGCAGATATCACTTGAACATGGCCGTCACCCATCACGAGATTCCCAAGAACAACCAGATGTTGAGCCGGGACATACTATAACTCCAAGCCATGGCACGGAACAAATCTCAACAGCCAATTTGCCTGATTCCACTGAAGTATCACCTGATAATTTCAATCAACAAATTGATGCACCAACCACTGAATTACCAGCCCACGAAGTTCCCATTCCAGATGAAGGGATCGAAGATGAACTTGTGTGTGATCTCCTTGTTTGCACGGATATCGAAGAACAAGCTCACCTGCAAAGTGCCGACGGTCTTGCATGGAAATTTGAAGTCGACCTTGATTTCGGTTTTGAAAATGGTCCCTCAAATGAACGAGAAGTGGAAGAAGCAATCTTTCTGGCCACAGCTTCCAAGAAACAAAGATCCGAAGTCAAGCTTAGCCAATTGACATCAACTGAACGTGAAGAATTTGAGAAAGCCAAGTCTGCTGAGATCTCCAATTGGCTCAGTACTGGAACAGTTTGTCGGATTTTGCGAAACAAACTCTCTCCCGAACAAATACTCCGTTGTCGCTGGATATATACCTGGAAACCAATTGAAGCCATAGAAGATCAGGTCAAGGCTGGTAAGAAACATAAGGCTNCTCTCTCCCGAACAAATACTCCGTTGTCGCTGGATATATACCTGGAAACCAATTGAAGCCATAGAAGATCAGGTCAAGGCTGGTAAGAAACATAAGGCTAAGGCACGTCTTGT
Organism: Symbiodinium sp. clade C Y103; assembly: GCA_003297045.1. Lineage (NCBI taxonomy): Eukaryota > Dinophyceae > Suessiales > Symbiodiniaceae > Cladocopium > Cladocopium sp. clade C. Next base: position 13,434 of record BGPT01002806.1, on the reverse strand, counting down.
TGTTTTAGGCTACCTTGATCCAGCTCTGGAGGAAATCCCACGGGACAGTCCGACTTTGAACCGACAATCAAGGATGTTGATTTTACAGTTGATTGCATCACTGAACTGGATGCTCATGTCCTTTGANGGAGGAAATCCCACGGGACAGTCCGACTTTGAACCGACAATCAAGGATGTTGATTTTACAGTTGATTGCATCACTGAACTGGATGCTCATGTCCTTTGACATAAAGGCAGCGTTCCTTCAAGGTTCAACACAAGGTCGAACCATAGGAATTGAACCACCAATTGAAATGATCAAAGCCATGAACCTTACTCCAGCTGAAGTGTGCCAGCTTTCAAAGTCAGCATATGGGCTCATTGATGCGCCCTATCTATGGTTCCAAGAAATTGACAAGGCTCTCAGGGAACTGTCATTCCAACCATCACCGTTTGATCCAACAGTGTATCTTTTGTTTCCAGAAGGATCCATTGAGCCAGCTGGAATCATCGGCCTACACGTGGACGATGGCTTATGCGGGGGAAATGAGTTTTTCTTGGAGCAGCTCCGTAAACTGGAAAAGCGATACCCATTTGGATCCAAGAAGAATCAAAGCTTTGTTTTCACAGGCATTGAAATGCATCAGAATGCAGATTTCAGCATTCAATTGTCTCAAGAGAAGTATGTTTCCAAGATTGAACCAATTCACATCTCTGCAGAACGACGAAAGGAAACAGAAACTCCAGTGACTAAGGATGAACAGCAAGGGCTTCGTGCACTTATTGGTTCATTACAATATGCCTCAGTGAATACAAGGCCAGATTTGGCAAGTCGACTCAGTTTTCTGCAAAGTCAGGTGAACAGCGCGACCGTGCAGACTTTGATTCAAGCCAACAAAGTTTTACATGATGCCAAACGGTTCAAGGATGTGACAATCACTATTCAGCCAATTCCAGTCGAACAGGTCAGATTTTTAGCGTTTTCTGATGCTTCATTTTCATCAAAGAAACAGCCAGACTCACACACCGGGATGATGATCATGACAACACACGATCAGATACGCAACAATGTGACCAGTCCGGTATCACCCATCTCTTGGGGATGTAAGAAGATACAAAAGGTAGTGGTCAGTACACTTTCAGCCGAAGCAACTTCATTGAATTCAACACTGGATCAACTCTCATGGCTCCGTCTCTATTGGGGATGGTTGCTAAACCCAACACTGAATTGGAAACAACCAAAGCAAACGTTACAGCAATTACCCATTACATTTGCCAATGCTACATTGAAAGATGACATTGCCGTGACAGATTGCAAGTCATTGTATGACTTGGTTTCTCGTACAGCTCCTCCGAATTGTCAGGAATTTCGTACACAACTGCTTGCACGATCGATCAAAGATCTTCTTTCTGAGAATATAAGTCTACGCTGGGTCCATAGCGGTGCTCAAGTTGCGGACGCACTGACCAAAGAAATGGAATGTTCCTTTTTGAGACATATCCTCAAGATTGGAAAGTATCAACTGCACGATCAAGAACAGATCCTGAAAGACCGTGCGTCAGCTCGGAATCGTCTCAAATGGTTGCAGAACCAACAAAAGACTGAAGTATGAACTTTTGGGAGTGTGATTTCCATAGTTGTTCATGCCCATCCATGCAACCATTTGCACCTGCATAGACATGTTCCAGTGAAGGGGAGACCGCACCATCAGATTTGCCATCACCGCAGCTGCAGGGCTGTGGACAGCACCATTGGGATAGTGCAGAGGGTGGGTATCTCAGCTTGGTGCCATATCGAAAGTGCTGTGGTCAGCACCCCAATCATTGGAAGATCAGTTGTTGGTGGCACATCCGTGCCTTGGCAGANTGGGTATCTCAGCTTGGTGCCATATCGAAAGTGCTGTGGTCAGCACCCCAATCATTGGAAGATCAGTTGTTGGTGGCACATCCGTGCCTTGGCAGACTTTGCTGGCCGAAAGGCCGATCGCATCCGAAGGTGGAGGAAAAGAGCCGAAGCTTTGGAGTGACAGGGTCANTTGGTGGCACATCCGTGCCTTGGCAGACTTTGCTGGCCGAAAGGCCGATCGCATCCGAAGGTGGAGGAAAAGAGCCGAAGCTTTGGAGTGACAGGGTCACTTGCTTGTTTGTGCAGCTACCTTTGTGAGCCATTCACAATATGTATACATATATATATATATGTATATATATGTATGTATATATATATATACATATATATGTATACATATATATATATATGTATTATATGTACATATATATATATATACATATATATATATATACATATATATATATACACATGATATATGCATATAGCACATACAACATACGCCCCCCACATATTCTGATGGAAACATACTCTGGACATTCTTGCAACGCTTGGCAGGTGGCAATGCCGTCCTGTTGACACGCTTCGTGGAGCGAGCTGTATCTTTGGGTTGGACTCGGGGTGAGGCCACTGGGGTGGTGCAGGCGGTTGGTGCAGTGGGACGCATGGCAGCCCCACAACTCTTCACGCGCCTTTGGCTTCGCGCCGTTGCGCAGAAGGGACGAAGTGGTGCATTGCCACTGGGTGCTCCTATGCTTTCAGTGTCTGCCATTGCGCTGCTCCAGGCACAAGGGATTTGTGTCAAGCCTTGATTCTAGCGACAATCACTAAGTCACTAAGTGCTATGTCCATTCCACGTCGCCTTTTCTGCAAAGCGAGATTTGCCAGGAGATCTTATATCGGTGTTCTCTTCTTGTGCGTTCACGCTGAGATGATTTGCGGCAGACCTATTGACCGCAGGTTGCTCACAAGGAAAAGGATTTGCACGAGATGACAGTGCTGGCATCGATGGATCGCCTCATATTCGCCCTTGAAATTGATCAAACCCTTGACATCGATCAAGCTGTTGCCTTTGCCATGGTCGTACACCATGATTGCAGCATGGGCCCAGTACGTTTCGCTCTAGAAACCCAGTACAAAGCTTGAGCATATGCGATTGGGTCAGAATCATTGACCAGTTTAAATTGGATGGACTAGAACGACCAAGCTTTCGGGTCTATTGTAACCTCATATTTGAGCCCTAGCCATGTGAGCAGAAACAGGTCATGCCACCAGCACAAGCCAATTACCTGAAATTATACTTTAGAAGAGTTGCCATGGCAAATGTCGCAGAGTAATCGTGTCCGGGTCTCAAGACTGTTGTAGGGTAGTCTTTTGCATTTTTGCATGTAGCCGACTTCCAAAAAATCATTGTTACCTTCAGGTTCTTCTTTGTTCGTATTTTTCTTTGCTTTGTTTCTGGTCTGGCTGGGTGGCATGGTTTTGACTTCATCACACAGGATTTCTTAGGGTCGTGCCACCAAGTAAACCCCTGGCATGTGCGGTTCTCCTCACAAGCTTCAGCTCTGAGGTGGTTTCTATCGGAGATGTTTCAGTACAAGCGAAGGATGATCCTTCCCATCTTGCAACTTGTTTTGCATGCCAGAATGTCCAAAGCTATCTCGAATGACTCGAATGTGCCAGATTCACGTCATTTCAACTGTCTGATATTGATATAGTGTCCAAGCCTTGGCTTGGAAGAGAAAGGCATGCTCACTTCAGATTCGTAGCTAAGGTGCCAGTGACTCCATGGCTTGACGGGCTCTCTTGCAAGGCAAGGCACAGAATTCCATCAGTTGGACCCTTGGGGTTCCTCCCGTATCCTCCCGCCAAAAGTGGCACCCAAAAGCTGCCAAATGTGGTGCTAGGGATTCCAAAATTGGCTCGGAAAATGTGCCAAATGGCTTGTGGAAATTGCACAATTGACACCCAAGATTTGCAAATATTTGCAATACAAGTTATTGCAAAGGGCAACCGATCAACCTAAGCAAGTCCAAACACTGCAAAAGGCATGCAGGGGCAATAGAAAACTCAAGCTCACATTGTGCCAATCAAATTGCCACCATCCCATGGGTCAAGTGGAGGGTGCGGTATTTCCATGCCGATAGCTCGCTCAGGTGATAGAACAAGTTTATTATCAAAGAAACGGTGAAGAGTGGTCTTCCAGTGACTATGTTCAGGCAGTTTGAGTTTTAAGAGAATGCGTTGTCGTCCCACCTATAGGAAGTTCCCATCATTCTGGGGTTGTTTTTCCGCGCCTCAAGATCTCCATGTGTTGCGTGACTTCGGAGCACAGTCTAAAGCGCCGCAACAATCCAATCGGCGTCAGGAGCCTTCGCAATCAGAGCTTGGAGCGCTTAGATGGATGATGCAAAAGGCAACTCTCGGAGGGACATTTTTGGGATGGGATGAGTATGGATGAGTCAGATGAGTTTCAAGATGCTTCAAACATGTTCAAACAATGGAAAAAACTCCTGCTGGGAACCTCTAGAACTTTACCTAGCCCATTGTCCGAGCTTTTGGAGCGAAATGCAACTCCACCAAAATCCAGTTGATTCCAGTTCGTGTCGCAGCAAGAATGACCAACACGAGTCGGAATTCGGATTTCGCCTGGAATTGGGGCATACCCCAAATCCGCTGGTTGATGATTTTTTGCCCTACTATTTGATGGCCATGAATTGGGTGATCACCATTTTTGGACATAGCCAATGTTTGGTTGTATGATCCCATCAGATCATCCCAGTTAAATCCCTATTGTTGATGGTGAAATTTTACCCACGTTCAGACACGCCCAAAACGATCTGATTGGTACTCGCAACATATATATCTACATTCCATTTGTGAATTGTGGTGCCTTTTTGACATTATTTTCAATCTGGGAGGCGCTGCTGAAGCAGGATATGTTCTTGCTTGGGCCGGCAGGTCCTTTGCTGAGGCACCAGAACTGAGCCCATCCTTTTGCTTATACCCCAAAATGATCATTTCATGCGGAAAATGATGATCATATAACATGATTCACCAGCGGATTTAGAGGTACACAATTCTTAGACAAACCCATGTGGAAGATTTGTGGTTGACGATCAAACTGGGTATCCTTTGCCTGGGTAGGCATCTTGCATTCCGCTTTTGCGAAGTACTTGGACGAGAGGCCGCAGATCTTTCTGCCATTTTGTGAAGCTTGGCTCTGGTGAACTCTTGAGCATTTCACATTTTCAGAGTCTTTGATTGCTAGTTTCATTCGTGTAACCAAGCGAGTGCGATGTGTATACAACATCCACGTGGTGGCAACGTCAACTCATTTCGGCACATCCTTACATTCTCCCTCTTCTTAGGGATTCAATCAATGTGTTCCAGTAACGTGCCTATTCAACCCAAGTGCACAGCCAACATTATTTTAAAATTTGGAATTTGATGTCTGCTTTTTCTCAGAGCACAGTCGTGTTCAAATTCTCCTCCACCTGGAAACTAGCCCATGCTCCCCTTGAGAATCATCGTCTACATAGTGGGGAGTAAGGGGCCAGATGCCTTGGAAGCGACGTTTGAAACGCACGTTGCCCTGGCCCCATAGGATTTAGGCCAAGTTCATGGAACAAGACATTGGTGCAGCATGTTCGCACACGGCTGGTCAGATGGAATATGTGGGCATCACGCAGGATACAGGCTGGTGCAGATCCGAACTTCAGGGTGTGATTTTACAGGCATGGGTACACACTAAGTATATTTTAGCAATAGCAGGATGCTTCCCAGTGCAATGCTGCCGCAGGTGAAGCAGATTTGAAGCAAAGATGTGAGATTTCTGATGGTAGCATTGAGCTTTGGCCTCAGTTGCATCAGCATAGTGGCAAAGTAATGTTCAGATGGTTTTCCATGTAAGCTGACGACAAGTGACCCTTTTGCAACGTGGGTTTTCCATGTTTTTTAATGCTAAATTTCGCAATTCAAGGTGGTATATTTAGAAAAAGGGTTATATTTTTTTGATATAGGGGAGTTAGCCCAAAACACACTGAACAACACAGTCTTGNTTACTCTTTCGCAAAAACAGTCAGGCACTTCCTTCTTGGGAAGTCTGAAGGACCAGCTTTGTAAATTTAGGGTGTTGAGTCATGGCTACTCAGAAAAAACTGCGAAATTCGCATTTGCAGGATCTCAGTTGAAACCCACCTCAAGAACAGACAACTCT
>BGPT01002805.1:0-50447 GCA_003297045.1 Symbiodinium sp. clade C Y103 | reverse complement strand
TTTTGTGGAGGTAAATCCCCATTCCGTTCCCCATTTAAATTGGCTAGGTCCCGGAGTATGTATGCTGGCCTTCGACAGGGTTATGCGGAGTGATCCACGACCCGGAACACTGCCGGAACACCTGGCGCTTTACCTTCGTGAAGCCAATTCTGGCGGACCACGCCACAACCTGAAAAAAGATGAAAAAAGGGGAGCAAACATGAGCAGCTANTGGCGCTTTACCTTCGTGAAGCCAATTCTGGCGGACCACGCCACAACCTGAAAAAAGATGAAAAAAGGGGAGCAAACATGAGCAGCTATTGTAGGGATTTAGTCCAAGTTTATTGAGCAGCTACAAATTCTGCTGCCATTTTTTCGGTCTGCGTTTTTTGAAAACATGCTATGTAGCGATTCAGTCAAACGTTATTGTGACGTATTTTTTCCCCAAACATAGCAAGGGGCCTTGATTTTGGGGTTTTCCACAAGCATGCAGATGTTTCATCAGAAATGGACTCAGTCTTTTTGAGGTGAAATACAATAGTCGCTGACAAGATCTGATAGGCAGAACAAACGAAGATCAAGAACATATGGGGGTTTCCTAAAATGGGGGTACCCAAAAATGGATGGTTCATAATGGAAAATCCAATTAAAATTGATGATTTGGGGTACCCCTCTTTTAGGAAACCTCCATATGTAGATCACTCTTGCTTTGCCTTCTTCAGTGATCTATCTTAAAATTCCTGTTGAAATCTGATGGTTTTGGTGGTTGACATCAGTGTGCCCAGGCTGCCAAAAAGGAATTGCTTGACTTGAAGACCCGGGGCGAAAAGAAATACCGCGAAGTGCGCCGCTGGAGTGATACATCTTGGACGCAGCAGGTCGGGGTTCGAGAGTTGGTGAGCACTGTCAAAAAACATGAAAGGAAGTTGTTCGGAGATGGAAAATCATGAAACGTGATGAAACAAATTTGGCTTTGTGGAAGTGAACGCCCCTGAGGAAGAGCTCAGAAGATTTGCCGGAAGTGTAGATAGGTTTCAATATTGTAGGTTTCAGAGCTGACAAAGGTCTGGTCTTCGCAACTTCGGTCTTCTGAACTTTCAGCAGAAGCTTGGCCGATGATTCAATCCATGCGTTTGGAAGATTCTTGTGTATGATAGATGTATACAGGAAGAACAGTGGACAAGAATACGATTAGAGGAGACTGGCATGAGGGAATTCTGGACAAGATATTTTTATACTGTTTCAAGCGTGCATGATGTACAGTCCCATGCCCGGATTACGCATTGCGTCCAATACCCTTAAATCAGATCAAGAACCCGCGGGTTTGTCGCTTTTATGCACTAGTTGCAAGATGTTGCAAGTATTTTAGAACTCTGCCCAACTTGTCAGTGTGGCCTGAAGTGATGCTACAGATTAAAACTCTGCTAGAGATTTTAACTTTTAGCAAAACAAGGGAAGGTGCAGTGCAGTCGGTGTAGTCGGTGTAGTGATGTGTTATGATGTTTTCAATGGGCAAAACATGGCCTCTGTTGCCTCTGTAGCTGCCTCTGTTGCCTTGCGGGACACCGCTTGCGCGGGACTTGAGGACGCAGCGCTACGCTCGGGTGAAGCGTCTGAGGCTCGCCCTGGCTCGCCGATTGCTCTCCCTGAAGTCTTTGCTACAAATTTGAAGACAGTACTCGTAATACTCCTACAAATACTGTACAAATACTGTACAAATACTGTACAAATACTGTACGAATACTGTACAAATACTGTACAAATACTGTACAAATACTGTACAAATACTGTACAAATACTGTACGAATACTGTACCAATAGTGTACGAATACTGTACGAATACTGTACGAATACTGTACAAATACTGTACAAATACTGTATACAAATACTGTACAAATACTGTACGAATACTGTACGAATACTGTACAAATACTGTACAAATACCGTACAAATACTGTACAAATACTGTACAATACCAGACGAATACTGTACAAATACTGTACAAATACTGTACAAATACTGTACAAATACTGTACAAATACTGTATAAATACTGTACAAATACTGTACAAATACTGTACAAATACTGTACAAATACTGTACAAATACTGTACAAATACTGTACGAATACTGTACGAATACTGTACAAATACTGTACAAATACTGTACAAATACTGTACAAATACTGGACTTTACAAATACTGTACAAATACTTGACGAATACTGTACAAATACTGTACAAATACTGTACGAATACTATACAAATACTGTACCAATACTGTACAAATACTGTACGAATACTTGACGAATACTGTACAAATACTGTACAAATACTGTACGAATACTGTACAAATACTGTACAAATACTGTACGAATACTGTACAAATACTTGACGAATACTGTACAAATACTGTACAAATACTGTACGAATACTGTACAAATACTTGACGAATACTGTACAAATACTGTACAAATACTGTACGAATACTATACAAATACTTGACGAATACTGTACAAATACTGTACAAATACTGTACAAATACTGTACAAATACTGTACAAATACTGTACAAATACTTGACGAATACTGTACAAATACTGTACAAATACTGTACGAATACTGTACAAATACTGTACAAATACTGTACAAATACTGTACAAATACTGTACGAATACTGTACAAATACTGTACAAATACTGTACGAATACTGTACAAATACTTGACGAATACTGTACAAATACTGTACAAATACTGTACGAATACTGTACAAATACTGTACAAATTCTGTACGAATGAACCCGCTACTGTTCCGGTTTGTGGCAATCTGAGGACTTCTAGTTGAGTCGATCTAGGATTAGACACAAATCACACACTGCTTTCGTAGTGGTCAGTCCTTCGGTAGCCGCTTCAATCGCCGCCAGGAATTTTTTGGAAGGTCAGAGTCTCGGGGCTTTGCAGAGTCGCTGGGATGTCATTAGATGGTGGTTACATGTGGCCACTCCCATTTACCCTCTGATAAACTAACATAACTTACTATGGAAAATCACCATTTTGAATGGGAAAATCAACTATAAATGAAATGCCCATTTTCAATAGCTATGTTAAATTACCAAAGGGTATCTCACAGTGGGTCTTCCTCAAGAGGGATTCGAAGGTATGGTCAGTGGAAAATTGCTCGAATGCTGTGTACAATCCTTGCCATTGCCCTGTCCCGATGGTGCCTTAGCTTCCCGAGACCGAATGGGGGTTTCCTGAAATGGATTGAAATGGTACCCCAAGATGCACGGTTTATAACGGAAAATCCTATTAAAATTGATGATTTGGGGGTACCCCTATTTTAGGAAAACTCCAAATCTGTGATCATCATGATCTAACTTCCGATATGATCTTGAGTTCCCTTTCTTTGCAAAAGCTTGAGTGCATGCTCCTCGGTTTCCACATCAGGCCTTCCACATTCACCTTCTGTATGTCACGCTGTTATGGCCAAACAGGTCAAGCCATGTTGGGTTTCCTCACATTCATTGTTTGAATATTAGTAATTACCCATCTATATCGACCCGTCATGACCCAGGATTGCTTCACAAGAGGGTCACATGATGGCACCCTGGTATCTTTCAAGTTCTGGGTCCGGTTCAAATCCCGGGGAAATCCTTCTGTTCACCCCAAAATAGCTGGGATTTATGGATGTCCATTCCCTCAAAAACCGGGTATTGAAAAATGTATTTCAATTTCAGTGTATTTCATAGGTTTTGATCATTTCCCTTCGAGGGAAAACTTATAGGAAACCCATGGAAACCCCCAATGATTCAATGGGAAAACCATGGGAAAACCAATGGTTCCGATGTTCCCTTAACGCAATCCACCAGGTCTCAGCCAGAGCCGCAGCTGCAGCAAGCGCCGGTTCGGCCCGCGTCGCGGCGACTGGACGTCCGCTGCGGAAAGTCGTCCTCGGATGGTATCCCCAAAAGCTGTACTGAACTGCCAGGATACCATGATCGTTTTGTGAAACTTGATGTTGGCCAATGAATCCCAATGAATGTTCAGACAAGATCTCAGAATCAAGCGTGCAATGATATGGGATGATATTCAGTTGCCACTGATTGGCCACAGGGGCTCGTGTTGATGAAAAAAACCGTAGGTTGAACAATGGAAACCGCATCAGGTTGGTCGGTTGGTGGTTAGTTTTTTGAAGATCTTCGGAGAAACCCTGCGGATCATCTTCAATGCAGTCTCTTCTGGTTTACCCTCTGGTGAACTAACATAACTATGGAAAATCACCATTTTTAATGGGAAAATCCACTAAAAATTGCCATTTTCAATGGCTATGTTAGTTTACCAGAGGGTATAAGACGCCTTTAGCACGGCATTTCCCTTCCGGGTGACCAGACGTTTGTTCAGCGTCGCGTCGTGGGCATCGGGATGGAGACCCGAGGCTGTTTTGGTTGCGGCCACCGAGAGAGTTGAGCCTCGTCAGTTGTCGCTGTGATCCTGTTGACAAAGTGTCGGAATGAGTGTGGATGTCTATGTATTCTAATCATGTAATCAGACATTATATGATATTATATGTGTTATTATAGTAGGTGTATGCATACACATGTATGTGTAAAGAGCATTATGGAGCAATTAGATGTTGTATGTATGGCATACATGTAGATGTGTGTTCGCATTTCGCATCCATAAATAATTAGATCTATCATGATCTCCATTATTCCACATAGCATAGCTGTCATCACAGCTGAGGCCAAGCAACGCTTTGTTCATGACCCTCCAAGTCAGTGCCACCAACTCGATGAGGGGGTGAAATGAGAGCATGTTCACGTTCTTTATGTCATACCTAAACGTATTTAGGGATATTTAGGGCCTAAGTTCAGGAACCTCTGCCTGCTGAATTGTTTTTTTCTTGCTTTCCAAGCAACCTCTTAGGTCGGAAAGTCCTGCGACCAACGTCCCCATCAAAGCTGTGGATGACGTTGACGAAGATCTGGATGGACTTGGATCTGCCGAACCTGCAAGGAGAGCCAAGATTTAACGAACGATTCACAACGAGACTTCAAGCATTTCTGGATTTGCATTTGGGAAGCTACGTGGTTAAACTGACTGATTGCAAAGAATACCAGCTGGCCTATACAGTAGTACCTTGGTTTTATATGGTTTATTGAACTTGAGGGTACTATGCCTGAATCGCTCAGGGAATTTCCAAGGGAACATAGCAACAAGGGAATTTGTGGAATTCCCAACCCTGATTGTTACATGAAATCTAATCAGAATCAGAATCAGAGATCAGCTCTGGTAAATATGCGGTATGAAGAGGTCCTTCTCACGTGTTCCAAGCAGTGAGCAGTGGCAACAAAAACGAGTTGATTCTTCAGGATCCAGCTTCATAGTACATCATCGCACCAAGATAGCAGATAGCAGAAATGTTTGATGGAATGATATGGAATGCTTGTCCTTCTCCCACTGCTTGGTTCACAGAGTAGAGCCCTCCATTCTTTAATGACAACCATGGCTTCTATGTATTAGATAAAAAATAAAATATATACTTAGACTAATGCATGTATACATATAGGATATTAAGACATGAGGTATAAATATGTGTTGCTGCCAAAGCGAACAACAAGCCTATTCTTTCCAATGACCCGATTCCAAGGTCAAGTAGCATGATTTTACCACTGAGTAGATGGAGTGATGAGCCTCCAGTTGCCCATCTCAAGGAGGTCAGTGCTGTCCATTGCGATGAAGTCACGGCCGCGGGACTGGGGTGTGCCACCGACAGAGTTGCCTTTGTCCGAGGTATCTTCTCGGCAGAACGGGAATGGAAAATGATGACTCGCTAGATATCGGTAGATCATGAAAAACTGGGTCTTCGAAGTTATTTTGAAGAATTGGAGAAGAATTGGTTAGGCTTTGCAAGCGCTGCAATGCTGTTTCGAAGCTAGTGATGCCTGTTGGGATGATTGTCAGTGTCGGTGATTGAAGATGTGACTGAGCTAGGCTAGGCATTGGTCAAAACCCTGGTTAATCGTTTAATTTTTGCCAGTGTTTGAGGAATGTGCAAAGAACAGACTCAAGCACAAGTTATGTTTGTACTTTGCCGCTACACTGCCCCGAAAAAATGTCAAAACACGTAATCTTCTGTAGAATCCCTTATGTAAGCAAAAGTCTGCAGACGTTGCTGTCACAATTTCAAATGAGTGACAAAAACCAATCACGTCATAAATTAAATTCGATCCATGTTCACCAGATAATCTGATAATGATATAGTCTTGTCTCGCAAACGTCACCCACAGGGATTTTGGGGTGCGACAGTGGCCTTCGGATTCGGTGGGTTTTACTGTGTTACTTCTGCTACCAGCCCGCGTGGCAAGCTGATGTTGGGGACATTATAAATTGCAAAATATAATCAATACATATAGTACGTCATATACAAATATTATATACATGAGATGTTGTATAGTCCGTCATATATCAAGTGTGTGTGTGTATATATATTATGTGTATGCGTGCATTTGTGAGTGAATGTGTGCGTGCATGTGCACACTTTACATGTGCAAAATTTGCTCGTGGTCAGTGATAGGTCTGAACAGCCCATATGGGTAGAAAAAAAGGGGTCTTTGGTTCACTAGCCGTACCCCTGTTTTCACGCTCACCACGAAAACCCAGCCGTAAATAACAGGGCTCACTACCAGGTTTGAGACTTTTGCTGAACAGGGATGGTTTCTTCCCATGAGATACTTTCCATGGAATGTTTGCATGAATGATGATATTATATATATATATACACGTATATACATACATCTTTTTAGAATATAGTAGTTTTGTTCTCTTGTCACTATATGATATGAGCATATAATATCATATAAAATTCATAGAACTATATGTGTATGTCTATCTAGGGAAAGGTCCAGGAACCCTTGCTGCCCTATCTGAGGTTCCCAAGAGGCGGCTGAAACCCAACACGTCTCGGTAACTCGATCGCTTGGGTTGGGTGTCCAAGCTGGCCACAAAATAGAGGGGGCTACCATGACAAATACAACATAGATGTGGAAAATCTATGGTTTCCCTAGGAACATGATCTGCAAATGGTGGGTTTTCCACATCTATGTTAGTTTACCAGAGGGTGAAGCATCAGAAACATTTGGTTCACCACCAAAACTAGGATAAGCCAGCTGGTGATAAATGTATCTCATCCTGGCCAAAGTCCCAACATGTTTAAGCAATTTGGTAGATCCAAAAAAGGACAAGCCTGCGCCGTTGAGGATGGGTTGGGTGCAACCATCCACTGATTTGAGCCTCGAATGCAACCAGGACATTGGCATGTCAGATTGATGAGGTGCATTAGACATACAAATGCATGCTGAAGGGGTCTCTGGAGTGTGACTCTCTCTGAGATTGAACGGGAAAGATTCAAGGACCCAGAAACCTGGAGATGCCTGGATCGCAGTCGACAGCATTAAACGGAAATGGGCCGTTTGCCATGCCAAGGAGCGCAGAAGGGTCAGGCATCACTGCGCTCAAAGAAAGTCTCGATGGACATGGATCCATGAAGCCTGCAAGGACGGGCAAGTGGCTGTCAGAATGTTGCTGTCAGAATTGGTGGTTTGTCATTACATGGTTCCATCATTTTGTATCATGTTCCATGTAGTTCGAGATAGTTAAAATCAGTCATAGAACTTACAGTTTTGCAGCCAAGCTCCCCGATGGAAGGTCAATGGGATCAGTGGCTGAAGCATCACCGGCCATTCCAGAAGCTGCACCTTGGCCTAAAGTCGTAGAAGTCGAATTGAACTCGGGAAAGGTGAGGGATTATATGGGATTATCGGTTGAATATCATTTGAAGCCTTTCAAATATGTTGCTGAGGTACAATTCTTGACACAAAGCCAAGTATGAACGTCAGCTACACGTGACACGTACGGTTTCAACATGTTTGTACCAGATAGGATCAGAACACATCCCGATGGCTCCCCATGTCTTCATGGATGATGGGCAGAGGTCGGTTTAGCGAAGTTGCTGGCAACAACAGCAATTTCTGTGAGGAACCGACAGCCCAAACACCAAAAGCGAGGGCTTTTCCAGAGAAGGACATGATCAAGAGCTGCTTGTTTGCATGTGCGGATTTCTGGCTATGTCAGAACGTATGGCTCACCAATGCAGTGGGGGGGAGAACAAATATGAGGCAATAGTACATGTGTGTGTGTGTGTTTTAGGATTTTTCAGCGCTGTGTAAACGTCCCAATTTGCAGTCAATGATTTCGAGCAATAGCCAACAATGCTCACTATAAAATCCATAAAGTCGCCCATAGCCTGCAAACCTCTGGCTGTGATCAGAATTTAGATCACATTTCCGTACTGATGCACTTGAAGTGGTGGTACTGGTAGGTTTGTTGTATACAAACCACACCGGAGTTTGCCTCAGGAAATGTGAGAGAACAGATGCATAATCAAGCTCCGATTTGGACACGTGCAGCATTGAAAGTCTACTGTAACAGCAATGCAAAGGAAAGCTTAAAAAAGCAGCAGCTTTTCGATTCTTCCTCTATCGCGGCTACAACATGTCAGAACATCTTTGAAAGGATCACGCGTTCAATCGGTGGGCCAGTACAACGAATCATTCCCAGGTCCAGTGACAGCATCGTATGGCAAAGAAGTTGTCGCTGGCCCGCAAATTCATAGTATCACATACTGCTGCACTACTTGGGTGTCACAAGGTGCCATAGTTGAAGGTTTTCGGAAAGTGGGAGAATGTCATGTGATTTCCATCCGGATTCAGCCAGTGATATTATATATAGACTCAGAATGGATTCGATATACATGGAACAGAAGTAAGGAGCTTTGGGCTTTGCCCAGTGGGTCAAAGTTGGGAACGGAGGCAATAGTTCGGAAGACCTATCCATCGTTGATTTGGTACACTTCATCAAACATAAAAAGCCAACGTAGTAGCTTGACTGTGAGGGACAACGATCTCCGCCGCATCTACAACGATCTCCACCACAGCTACAACGATCTCCACCACAGCTCGAAGCTGAGTGATGTCGCATGTTGCACTTCCAAGCTCGGAGAAGATACAGATCTGATCAAGACATTGCCATGTGAGGCATCACCTCAAAAAAGCTTTCAAAGTCCTGCAAATCTTTCTAGGATCTTATTTTTATATTTTTCTGGTGGGTTGTTGGTGGTTGGTGCGTTCAAAATTCCTTTGCTAAACGAACATAACTATGGGTCACATCACCATTTTTCAGAGCTAAATCCACCATAGATGGCCATTTGCAATAGCTATTTTAGTCTACCAGAGGGTATAAGTCACTATCTATTGGGATATTATGGGATATTCTGGGATATCAGTAACTCACCAACTATTGTCATATTTGCGTGTGCTGTCACCACCAAATATCCAGGCCTTCCCGATCGAGCCGTCTCCAGCCGCCATCCAGTCCAACGAGTCCTTCACTTTCAGGCGCCCATTCCAGACACCAGTGATATCACTAGACATATCTAAGCTAGGTATTGGTAGATGTTCATAGATATTCTATGATATTAGTATATATTAATACTAGATATTACGACATAGACATAGGATGAGATGGAAAAAGGTGCCAGTTGAGTCTTTTCCTGAAAAATCCAGAGTTCCAGTGCAAAGGCTTGACAGACACGCGACAGGGCTTCAAAAATGATCTATAAATATATATATATATTTGTATATACATTATGATATGTAGTCAAACGCACATGTCCCATCTATATATATATATATTATAGACACAGTATACACAGTCTATTTACACATTTGGAACCTCCACCCCCGAAACCAACCAAATGCTTATTTTCACTGACATTCAACGTGGCCTGATCTTCAGAAATCGTGCTATTGTTTCTGCCGAGCAGATCAGGATACCTGTCTACAGGTTTCATACCCAAAATTTGCCGCTACAAGGACTTTCTAGCAAGAGCATCGGCTAGTATTTGGATCTTGTGGGTTCTGGATCTATCAAAACTCACAATCTATTTGCAATGATGCCTTCCGAATTTCAGAATATTCATCCTCGAAACCTGGTGCGTCAGTTTCAGAAAAGCGGGTGCAGTTCACATCCCCAAGATGTGTGGTTCCATAGCTTCATGGCTTTTTACCAACCCCCTCAAAGGTGACTCCCCCCAGAAATAGATGGTTTTTTTTCAAAGCCCTTGATGTGGGTAAAACGATGAGAACCATCTCCCAAATTACCATAAATGGGTGGTGTAAGCCATCAAAATATGGGTCGTTTATCATTGTTTTACATTGTTTTATCCACATTATTGGGTGGTTGTTGATGGTTAAAGAACCCGATGATATCTATGTGCTGGGCTGGATGCCGCCGTCAGGCCGAGGGTTGGGTACATGGAATTTGTCCCGAGCTTAGCAGATGTGACACGGGACGAAAGCATGGGTTCCTATTGTCATTGGATGAGTTTAAGGGAAAATCTACAGGAAACCATGGTTTTTTTCCATGAGATATGGAGGTTTCCTGTAAATTGTCCGTTAAACCAATCCCAACGTATTGGAAGAACATTAAATGGAATTGAAAAAAATGTGATGTATAATGGGTTGTAAAGGGCTATATAGGGCTAGAACTAGAAGAGATCATTTGTCTCATCATCGAGTTCATTTCTGGATTTTTTCACGGATGTTTTCATGGATGGTTTTTTGCTTAGAAGAGTATCAGGATGAGTTGTAATATCCTGTTGATTATAGAGATACATTCAGAATATGACCCCCAAGTGGGAGGTTCTTTAGCAATCGATGAGGTGGCCAAGTTGAAAAAACGGCTGGAATCTTCGCTAGAGGAACGTAGCTCTGCCCCAATGGGCGATTTTGTAGAACACTTGCTTGCCTCCCAGACCAATGGGAAATATGGATGAATATGCCATAACGGCCATAATATGCCTCCATCCGACATTGAAGTAGCAACCGTGTGCAACTGCATGTTAATTATAAAGGATTTTCCCAGCTATACACCTCCATGCTGTTGGAAGATTTCTCAGCCAGCCATGTTTGATGACACCGGAGGGTACTGTTCTCAGGTCCACATCCATCCTGAGGTCACGTACAAATTCACCACCGATGTCTTCTCGGTCTCTTGGATGCAGCGAAACGGCCCTGTCTTGGATATCTACTTTAGGGTCCCGGACAAGGCTCAAGACCCTCCACTGATGTGACTGGAATGATGAGATATCACATCAGCAGACTTGTTTGAAGATTAAAAATATGTAAGTATGAGTGGGAAGAGCGCAGAGAGGAGCATGAGAGGGCACTTCCGCAATGTTTGATCTCGAAATTGCTTCAGGAGCACGAAGCTGTTTCACATTGTACTGACGCACAGAACATCACATAGCTATTTTACAGTGTGCATGATGTGCATGTCACTAGTTCAAGTCGAATCCTCCTCTAATTGATGAAGTAAGTGATTGAATGCACATTTCCCATGTACGGTTCACGACAACATCCATTTGCTCTACCCAAGAGGACTGAAACTACAGTCCAGACACCACAGTCTGTTGGTGAAACATCGCCATCTGGTCCAACTTTTCTCCTCTAAAAGAAGATCTTCCGCATTAGTTGGGCTCATCACCAGGTGTGTCCAAAGCAGATTGCAGCAACTGCCTGGAAACATGAAGATGCAAGGAAAGCGAAACACACTGAACTGAACCCTGTTCTTTGACTCTCTTCGTTCTTCAGTCTTGAAGGGAGAAGATCGTCAGATCATTTCGAGAAGATTTCGAATTGTTTCCTGTGGTTGTCACGGTTTGATAAGTTGCACATATTCTGAGATATGTGAAACATTGTGAAACCACCAGGCTCAAGATGCATGGCAAAAAAGGCTGTGTTTTGCGATGATGTTAGTTCAAGCTAGTCGGTTGGAATCGATAGGAATCACTGTACAAAGGTTGAGCTGAGAACCGGGTTCTGTACACGCACACCCATGTCACACATGATATCTCAGGCAGGGAGACCAGTTTTGGACTGTTTTGCATCCCATTACCAGCCGCATTTTATGGGTTGCGTTTGGTGTGACCCCTCGGAGTATCAAAACCTGTAGATTGAAATGCCATATGAATAGTAGGAGGAATATCAGAAATTTTGATGCGGCAACCAACCAAGGTTATGACTCATTTTGAATGGTTATTTCCCACCACGAAGTTCATAACTACATATAATCACCATGACACTATTACACAGTATTGCCATGTATTTCCAAATTCTGATTAAGTCCACATTTGGTCCTGTTTATCCTCCGAAAATCTCCAGAAAATCATCTCCAAGGTTAACACCTCCTCCATCACCGCAGCCTGGGGAGTTGAGACTTGGATACCATTTGTCAGTTTTGATGTTGGTTTCTGACTCGGGGTGTATGTGTCTTCATCATGGTCAATCATTGATTATCCATTCCCTGGTGCGACTCGTTGAAAGGCATTGAGGTTGCTGAAAAAAACGATGCTATCTTTAGTTGAGCTAAAGCCACCACGCAAGCCTTAGAAAAGGCAATGAAAGGGGCAACATTGCCACTGTGGCAACCAGCACATTGTCTTCAGGAAAGCTCTTCACCAGAACTGTTCTTATGTCTATTGGCTTGCTTAGATAGCCAATTAGAGAGTAGAAGTCGAGGTTGTCGGTAAACGAAATAGTGTCACTGCAGATTCAACAGATCGGACAGATATTAGACAGAAAAGGTCTACCTTAGCAGTTCCGATGCACCGGTCTGCACAATTTGTTGGGGTGAAAGTCTCGCGTTGGATGATGCCCATTGATTCTGGCTATAAATCATAAGATACTGGCGTACTGGCATAAATACGTGACTTCGGTTTACCCCCAAGCAGCAAATGGATCCTTAGAATGTAAGTGCTGTAGTGAAATGGCAGAGCCTGTCCTGGAATTCTCGCTGAGTGGAAAGCTCCTGCTGTGACACCTTTGTGTCGTTTCATCAGAGACCGCCAGACTGTGTCCCAGATCTGAGAAAACTGCGAACGTTTGATGTGGTCATGATTCGTTTCTTACGGATCAAAGATACCCCCCTTAATCATTCTGTTGCAACATGTTGCAACTATCCCCTAGTGATTATTAATAGTGATTGTTAGTGATAATATCATTAATATTATTAGTGATTATTCTCAGAATGAGTTAAACCTATGCTGAGTTAAACCTTGAGCATGTCCCATCCACTTTTGAATCAGCGGTGCCATCGAAGCCGAGGAGCCCAGAGGAAGGCCCTTTGTTGAGCCTCTACGAACGCAGCGAAAAGTCCAGGAGGGTTGGGTGATAGCCTGGTGATCGTCTAAGCTTGACAGATGTAGGAAACCCTGGCCATACAGAACTAGCATTTGGGGATGGTTGATGTTTATACCATCCATAGTCATAGGTGATGACTTGGGGATGGTGACTATGGCATTGTGTGAATCCCACATGACAACCTGTTTGATCCTTTTTGTACATCGCTTCTTAAACCATAGGCGATGGACATTTGGAAAACTCTGAAGTATCGCTGTCTCAATGGTGGGGCACCAGGATGGCAACACAGAATGATTGGGAAAGAAGTTCTCAGGGATCTGTTGCATCGGATGCGGCTTACAACGAAGACGCTGCGGCCGCAAGAAGAAAACTTGATTTTCAATCCTGAGATGGTGCTCGCCAATGACACCAGCAATGTTTTGAGGGTTGAAACCACCACTGGGATATAAATGACACTGCTCTTGAAGAATCTCTGGGCTCTCTTGATTTTGTATTGAAGGGTCTGGCTCGTTGATGACGAGCATGTCTGGGAAATCGTGCTGTCTGGATCTAAAAAGCATCAAGTTGCAGTACCCGAAGGAGTTGGAAAGCCAGGTCGGCTCCGCTGCGCTTTGTGGAGTGCTTCATCACTAATATTAATCAAAGCGGAAAACATGTCAAAGCATGTCAAAGCGGTGTTTCAAATTGACACATATATAAATCAATTCTTACACATAAAAACAAATGAGTCAATGGCCAATCCGAACCCCTGATCTGAACGCTCAAGGGTCGCTCCTATCCCTTCAATCTCACAAAGCACAGTGCAGAGTCCCCACCAATCATTTTGGAAAGGATTCAACTTTGTCCATAGAACCACATAGCACAGAGGTTGTCAGACATTGGAAAAGAAAGCAAAACAAACCAACGATTACAAAACAATAAAAACATGCAAAACATCACAAATACCTAAAACAAAGAATGTGAAAAGAAAAGGCTGACTTGAAGATATGTATATATATATATATCATTACTACTATGTATGGAAATCAGGGTTGCAGTTCATTGGTTCTAGCTTTTCGTAAAGAGATTGTAGACAGGGGACCCCTTTTCCGTTTTTTTACAGAAAGCTGTGAGTTGGTTTGTTGTCGGAGCACACGGGCCAAGAATTGATCGTGGCTAGGAATGGAGCCTCGCAGACAAGTTCCCACTAGTCATGAACAGCCCTGCGATGGGCACCCTTGTTCCTCTTACAAATCTAAAAAAAGACTTCACCCTCAGACTCTAAGGAATTGAGAAGCGCACGAGCGAACTTGAAGACAGCACTGGTGGCTGAAAAGAAAGATTTAACGAATAGCTACTTGTCCGCTTGCCCCACAAGTCTTTCCAAGAGATAGCTTGCTTCATGTCATGAATTTGCATAGAGAATCCTGTTCAGGAAAAAAACAAGAGTGCCTGAAATTATTGCATCTGCATCATGTTTTTCTTTGCTGCTGTTTGACGGAATCATTTGGTTCATCATGAACCACGTTGCAGCACTTTGCCGAAATGCAATCCCCTTTTTTGCACTCGCGGGGCATAGAAACACTTTCAGTTCCTGGCCTCGAGAAGGTTTTGTTAACGTCGACGTGTGCCCTTTCAGAGCTAAACACCTGAATTGAGATTGACTTTATCCACATATAATAGTGTGGAAAGAGGTGGAAAAGCTAGCAACTTGCACAAGCACAGCATAACAACTCGTGGTGTCAGCTTGGAGCGAGGCTACAGCAGGGTCTCCATGTCCGTCATGGAGCGGGTTGAGAACGTCATTAAGGATTTGGTGCCTAAGCCGCAGGTGATTGGTGGCGACTCCGGCATCTAAAAACGATAAAAAACCTGTAGAGTAGTACAACATGCAGCGCGGTGTTGCTTTGTTCAGGCTAAGATGCTGTACTGTTTGGAAGTCTGTTTTCAAGCGCCAAGTCTGAAACGTTACCGACTTTTGGTCAAAATCCTTAGCCAACAGCAGGCTTGAACTGTGAATTGTCAGACTCGATGTTGGCCGACTTGAAGTGTAGAGCGAGAATTGCCCGCCTATACACTACTTGTTCTATTGGACCCAATGCGATGTTTTGCCTTGTTTCGTCAGTGAACTCGATGGGATCCCTCCGTAATATCCCTTTGTGGCGTTTACAATATCTACTGTCATCTCCCCGCAAGAGGCTTTGGAGATGTCAAAGGGATCCCACAAATGGAAAGTTTTAAGCAATCCCGCCGTGTAGATTTTCCCAAGGTCCGCAAAGGCCGTGAAGATAAACAAGATGCACGAACGCGATCTCCACAAGCAGTGCATCTTGGAACTAGTGAAAGCGGTCGGGATGAGGGATCACTGGGACTTGAACTTGTGAGTAGTTCGGCAGGTGAAGGCAAAAGGGAAGTCCCAAGGTTGCGTAGGTTGCATTTCATAAGGGATTTTGGACGAATTCTCTTGGAGAATCAACATGTCACTGGGAAGGTTACCAGGGAGCGCAGCTGTCGAAGTGCCTTTGTGGATTGTCTCGAGGGATATTTTCCTTATATTCAATTTGGATGTGACTTCAGCCGCATCAGTTCCCTCCCCCACGGGGTGCCCATGATGTCGCAGAGGCATTTGTCGCCCAGTGGGAGTGCGTTGTTCTCTCCTGGCAGCAGTTTTCTTCAGCCATCGAGTCCAATTTCTCCTTCCCTTTTCCCTGGCAGCTTGGCGTGTTGGGCTTTGCTGGGCGAAATCTTTGGGTTTGAAAACGCTTCCAAAAAGTGATTGGAGTTGGAAAAGCTGATGTTGGGAATAGACTGTCTTTGATCATCGCTGATCCATGAATTTGGAGTCAAGTTGGCCGTTCAAGATCGCTTTAGGGGGAAAGACTTCTAGACAGTCTCTGAGAATAGATGCAACAGCAAGAGGAGACATGCAAAGGTACACTGTTGGAGTTGTCGCACTTTGAATAAAGTTTTCCATGAGGTCGCTATCTTCGGGATACAGAGACCTCAGGTATCTTCAGGTTACATCCACCCTTTCCATCCCAAAACGCGTAATCAAAACGCCCAGGAAAAGGATCGAAAGGATCCAAAGAGCTGAGTTTCAACATGTCCCGAAACGATACGGTGATGTCTCTGCCTCAGATCAAATGATTCCAGTGCCCCTTCGGAAAAAAATTGGACCATTTTCCCCGCTGAGGTCATCCCAATTGTCAGGATCCTTGGATCCCAAAGAACAAACTACGGCATCTCGGTCACAGCTACTTTGTCACCTCAAAATCTGGGCACCTCAAAAAATCACCTGATTTTGGGTTAGACCTTCGATCTAAACATATCTAAACCTTAGGATCCCTTTCGCATTCAGTGGTTTGTTTGGATATCTGATTTCATACCCAAGGGGTAGGACGCTGCACTGTGTTCCAGCGCTTTTTTTCCTATCCGGTCATAGCTGGTTCAAGTGGGTTCGCCACTCATCGGCAATGTCAGATTATTCGACCAAGTCCTGCAGGTTCTGAGGTGGTTGACTGAAATTTCAGGGGATTTTTCGATGGCAAAGCAAACTCTCCCCAGACGCGGACCATCGGAGAAAACCTTTTTCAAGAAAGAAAAGATGTAAAAGACCATGTTGATCTTTTTTTTGCATCCCGGATGTTTCCCTTGGTGCTGCGTTTTTTTTGGTCGGTACCCAAATCTTCAAACCTCCTTTCTGCTAATTTCGCAAGGTGGCGCAGGAGGCTGCAGATGATGACGAGGATTACGACTCCGAAGATGAGGAAAAGATGTTGCAACGATATGCCCAGAGATGCAATGCAGAGGTTGCTGAGAATCTGAGAAGCATCCTGATGCAGTTCCTTGGATTCAGGGAGGATATCTTGGAATATCTTGGATACGTCAACAACTGACCCTTCAAAATTTTCAGATACACTGTGAATATCTGTGAATGTACTACAATGATCAATAATGGACAAGTATTGACCTACATTTAGATTTAGATCTAGATGGATGCTCAGTGGCGTGACTTTCCTGGATGGCAATATGTCCGTGGGTGGATGTCTTGGGCCGAAACTGGCTGCAGGAAATGGCCCAGTGGGTTGTTTCAAGTACAAAATGCAAGGCCTCCCCCCAGACCTCGTTTTATAGTCTTTGAACATGTTTTAAACATGTTGATGCAAGTTCTTTCATAACTCCCCAAGACAAGGTCTTCAAAAGGATCTCTTCGCGAGACGACTGTTGTGCTTTGCGGTCCGTGGATCCGCATGAGATTCTCAACAGGCTCCACGGTCTGCGACAGGTCGGGTCATCACATTCCAAGCATGCCCAGTGGTGGCAACGAAGAGACAAGGGCGCAGGTTTCAGACGCCGTCAAGCAGGACAGCATGGACAGCATGGGCCCCGGGTCCCGAAGGATCACCTTGGGATGGGTTGATTTCGCTGTGCAACACGTGGAGCCAAATCAACAGTACACTGAGCTTCCTCTTTTTGGGATCCATTTTCTGGGCGCAACACATGATCTCCTGGAAGTTAGTAGATTCGTAGATAGTTGTTTGAGACTTCATGAGCAGCGGCAGTTGCAGCTGCTGTAACATAGTGAGCTCAAAGATCTTAAAGCCTCTAGTCCTGGAAGATATACAAAAAGAGCCTCTCGTTTTGCTCATCATTCCACCACCCTGACGCTAGGAAATCCTTGAATACCAACAGACAATCCAAGATCGGTTGGAGCGTTTGGGAGCTGTCACATCAGCAATGAGAAGCACCACCGATCCATCAGAAACTTGTCCAAGTTTGCACGGTCCAAGCAGGTCCCAATTTTTGCCCTTGCACTGGGTTATAATATTTGTATAATATAGGTATATAGATTTATTTGACTATTCATAATTATTTGTATGTGTACATGTATAAATATATACATATATTTATACTGGGACTGGTTCATGCTTTGGCAAGGGCTAGAAGCATAAGACCAGACAAAGCCAAACCTGATGCTGTGGCTGAAACGTAACCATTTTGATGCACCTCCAGCAACGGAGCGCCAGAGATGGTGTGTCTCTTGATTGAAAGACGAAGGCGACCGGAAAGCTGCTTTTATTCTTGATATATATATATATATATATGTGCACAAATGTATATATATATATATACATACATATACGTATTAACATATGTGTGTATATATATACATATGACTGCTTAAGATAGCCTTTGTAGGTAAGCATGAGAATTGGTACGGCAGAGTACTGCAGAGCACTGGGGGGGCCAAGCCTGGCTCAGGAAGCTGTTAAGGATGCATTGTTGTAGCTTTGCTTCAGCTCGATTGGGCAGAGCAGTTGGGGATAGTTGAAGCAAATGATGGGGAGACTTGAGAGACTTGATATGATGGGGATAGTTGTACACTTGGGGATAGTTGGGGATAGTTGCAACATCATCTAATCATATCAACTGTACAACTGCAACACCAAGCGATTTGTTGGCACTTTGTTGGCCCTCTTCTTTCCTGTTTCATGAACCAATGATAATCTAGAGGGTGTTGGAGTCATTGCTTCTCACTGCTGTCCAAGTTCATAAGTAAAATGCCAAATTAATTGGGTCAACAGACCAAATAGAGAGATCATCTTATCATCTTACAAAACACAAAAAACCTTCGAAAATGGCAGATGTAGTATATCACCATATATCACCCATATGTGTCAAGTCGCATTCCCGAGGTCAGCTGTTTATGTATAGGACCTCCCGATATCTTAGCTCAAAACCTGAGTCGCTACCACGTCGCTTGCAACAAACTGGGAAAGCTCTACGCCTTCGAGAAGCCAAAGCAGGACAAGCTACGTGTGACCTGCAATGTGTCGGCAGACTGAGCACTGATATGATATGTTTCATGATGTTTCATGTATATTGAGTTTTGAACATTATATATATATATATTGTATCTATCTATAATAATTATAATATATATATACATGCATTGCAATATCAGTATTAGGATTCGTACTATTATTATGTCGTTATGTATTGTGTTTTATTATCTATTGTTTTATTTATTCATACTAAAAATACCATTGATACTATGAGTATGACTAGCCGTATTCATATTCTTAATACAATTCAATGAAGAGACTTATTTCATGTAGTTGATTCTATATATGTATATATGTATTAAGTATTATAGTTTTTTATATTTATTGTATATGTTATAGTTATTATATTCATTGTATTTATTATAAATTATAGTTATTATGTTCATTATGCTTATTATACGTATTATAGTTTTTGTAGCTGTGATATCCATCATTTTATTATGTTTGTTGAATGTGTATTTATTATGTGTGTTGTACTTATTATGTTAGTTGTGTTTATCATGTTAATCATGTTGTTTTTATGTGTTACTGTATTAGTTGTTATTACTATTATTGTTATTATTATTATGTTTGTATATGTTTCATGTGTGTGTGTCCATATGTATATATATATATATGTGTGTGTGTGAACCCACAAGTAGACACACTTGTTTTAATTCAGGTGATGTTTCAGGTCTTAGTGAGGACCCTCTCTCTCCCTTTGTAGGAGTTGGCCCCCGACATGGGTGAGCGAAGACAAATTGCGCGCTATGTCCGAGACCTGAAAGAATCTTGGTGCCGGAGACTGGCGCTGGCAGAGAAGAGGCATGAAAAGACATGGGGGTTTGTGTGAAAACAATGTAATGTGGGTAAAACAACAATAAACCATCCCCCAAATCACCATAAATAGGTGGTATACACCATTCCAAAATGGGTGGTTTATTATTGTTTTACCCACATTACTTCAAAATCCATTGGTTAATCCTGCTTGTCCCCATTAAATGGCCATGATTGGAGGTATTGACTCAACAGCAAGATGGCATAAGATGGGACCAGCTTGTATCAACTTGTGCATGGAATGGATTTTGGGGATCTCTGGGTGAAACTCGCCAAGCTGACCACAAAAATCCAAATAATTGACAGCACTCAATTGCGTCTTTGTCGCTTCATTCCGGAGAATGAATGGCAAGTAAGGACCTTGAGCCAGGGCGGTACGCGCCCAAGACAAAATGACAACGAAGAACAAGCTGACTGAGCAGGGTTGAGGCTATTACAAACAGTGAAGCGGCTTGTGTTCGGAGGAATCCAATAAATTATTTGAATCACTTACAACTGCAACAGGTCTGTTCATGGAATCCAAAGTCTATTCAAGTCTCGCAACTCGGCAGCCTAGCGGCTTTCTTGAACGGAAATGGGTCCCCAAGGGATTATTTCCAGATTTTAGGGCCAACCCGTGTGGAACCCGAACAAGATCATCCAAAGAGGTAATGATATTTCGGCAAAAAAAATCAGGTTCAAAGAAAATTATTATGCTTGATCTACCTATTTGTTTATTTAAATATTTATGACTGTTATTGATTCTGTCTATTTATATATGATTGTATATTTTGATATACTGATTTAGGACACGATATTAATTTTATTAAAAGATAATTTATTATATCTTGAGCCTTTATTCGTTACACAAATAAATGCTTAATTGCCTGCTGTAGTACTTTTGGCGATTCGTAGGATTTTCATTGTCGCGGAGCTATTTGATGCTATTTGGGGATATTAAAAATTAAAAAGTAGATGCCATTTGGAATACGAAATATATTTTGAAATTAACAAATTAAAAGATAGGTTATATTCGGATTACTTTTGGAAATGGAGATGTGAAAAAAATTATGCCATTATAGTGCGAAATATATTTGGAAATAAAATGTCTAAAATAGCTTAGGTTCGGAGTATTTTTGGGAATTGAGATATTTAAAAAATGAACGATTTATTTTACGATATATATATAAAAAAAAATTGTATATATTTGGGAATTAAGAATATGGATAAATATAAGGAATATAATAATTATTTAAAAATAAATTCGAATGAATATTATCGTAATTTAAAAATAATTGTAAGGGCGATATCTTTGAGAAGGATTTATAAATATATATGTTGTGTGTTAAATATAATATTATAGATTTATTTAAGAAATATATTAAGGATATTAGAACAATAATTTTATTTTGGAATATAAAATATTAAATTTATTAAGGTAATTTATTAAGATAATTTATTAAGATAATTTATTAAGACAATTTTATATAATGAATTTAGCATTTTCTTTGATTTTGCTTTGTTTTCGGGGCAGATACAATATTTTAGATAAATGGACGGAAGAAAATCGTAAAATATATTAATAGGATATTGTTAATTAAAATGGAAAAATAGGGTATTTTTTTCGAATAATTCTTATTATGAAATTATATTTTGGTTTTCTGGGAAAATTTATTGGCAGGGAAAAGGGGGACAGGAAATTTTTGATGAAATCTAGCATTCTTCGGGGCGATTTCTAAAATTTATTAAAATTATATTTTTTTCCTTTTTATTCTGATATTTTATCTGCTATTCTCTCTGATATATGCTCTGATATTTTATTTGATATTTTTTCTGGCATTTAATCTGGCATACCTTTTGATATTCTTTCTGATATTTAATTTTGAATATGTTCTGATTTTTTTTTGGCATTCTATCTGGCATCTCTTCTGATATTCTATCTGACATATTTTTTGACGCCCGCGGTTGAGGTCCGGCAGTGCCCACTTGGATCTGGGCTTGCGGTTGAGGTCCGGTAGTGCCCACTCAAATCTGGGGCTCGCGGTTCAGGTCCAGTAATGTCCGCTTAGATCTGGGGCTCGGGATTTCAGGTCCGGCAGAGCCCATTGAGATCTAGGGCTCACGGTTCAGGCCTGGCAGTGCCCATCGAGATCTGGAACTGGTAGATGAGGTCCGGCAATGCCCATTGCGATCTGGAGCTGGCAGGTGAGGTCCGGCAGTGCCCACTGCGATCTGGAGTTGGCGAGGAGGAGCGGGGATACAGCGGAAGGATAGCTCTACTAAAAATATAAGAATCCTCCCCTGGCAGGTGGGGAATAAATGGATTTTAAAATAAACAGAGACAGAGATAGATAAATAGATATGTAAATAGGTAGATAGATAGATAGAAATAAATATATAGATAGAAAGATAGATATTTAGGTAGGTAAACAATTTCGTTGATAATTAGAAAGATAACTAGAAAGATAGATAGATAAAGAAATAAATAGAAAAATGGACAAATATATTGATAAATGGATGGAAAGATCGCCGGATGGACAAATATATAGATAAATGGATACGTAGAGAAATCGGGAAATAAAGAAATAGATGAAATGAAAGCCAAATAGAAAAAATAGAAATATGGAGAAATGAATAGAAATAGATTAATAGATTTCGCGATATATGAATTATATTTCAATCTATTAGGTTTTGGATTGTTTTTTGATATGTTTTTTGATTATTCTTTTATTTTTTAACTAGTGGATTCGCACTACCATCTATAATTCTTAATGATTATTCTTTCCTATAGATTTTCTATATTTGAATTATTCGTCACCGCCTATGATATTATTGATGATTATTTACCAATGATATATATATATATATTGAAATATATTTTATATAATAATTATTATTTAGAATCATATTATATTTTTCGGAATTATATTTTTATTTAAATTATATATCTAAGATAATTATTTATTTTTATTATGAATATATTTTTGAAATAAGAAAAAATAATTGAAAATAAAATAGATAATATATAATATAATATAAATGAATTAGTTTTTTTTTTCAATGAATAGAAATATTGATTTGATTAAATATCGAGAAAATGAAAGATTATAAATATTTATTGAAATAATGAAATATTGAATAATATTAAAAATATGTCTTATCATTGCTTTATTAAATGCAAGAAAAATATAATACGAAATATGAATATTTGAATATCTTATATAATATTAAGATTTATTTTAAATTTTAATAGTGAATTTTATATTTATTAATTTGAAATTTATGAATTGATAAGAATAATTTGATATTGAAATATCAATATATATATTTATATTTAATTTCTATTTTATTATTGATCTAAATTTATTTTCATTTAAAGATATTTTAATCTATTATAATATTTTGAAAATTATATTGATATCTTGATTTTTTTTCTATATATATTTTTGAATTGATATAATATTTTTTAATTATATATATATATTTAATTAATATTTAAGAAAAAATATTTGAATAATTTTTGAAGGAATTAATTTATATATGATTTTTATTTATAATAATTTATATTTTTTATTTGTATTTTATTATTATTTTTAATAATTAATTTTGTATCGGGATTTATCCGGATTTAAGGAAAATTCCAAAGAATGTCCGGCAGGGTGGAATAATAATAATTATTTATGCTCGTGTGATTCCCTAGCTTATAATTAAAAAAGAAAATATAATGGGAATATCGCCCCAGGCACTTGAATTTTCGCCACTGATATATGATTTCGTGAATTTGAATATATTGAGAAATATATTTTTTTAATTCAAAAATAAAATATTAAATTCCGTATCGAAATTTAATCTAAAGAATTAATTAATATATTTTTGAAAATATATTTTAGAAATAGATGAAATTACAATTAATTACATTGCCAATTTGCTTCGGGAATTCTTTATTATATTCCAATTCTTTCAAATTACTCTATATTATTTGATCCTAGAATCCAAGATTAAAATTTACAATCAGGAATATTTCATATAATATATATATTTAATATATTCTAGCTTAATTATTTGAATATTGGTGGAATATTTGTCTTTATTCCATATCTTTCTTCGTATTCATAATACCTCTTTATTTTGATTAATTTCAATTTCTATTCCCAATTATAATATATTTATAATTAGAAGGATTTTTTCTTTGATATCTCTAATCAATATGATATTAAATCTTATTTTTTATTAAATTATATAATAATATCTTATATCAATGTTTTCCGATTGGTCGTATCGGCAACCGCTCAAGGACGGCGAATTGCCTGCCTGCGATAATTTTTTCATTGGTATTCAATTTGGCCGTGATATTCCCGCAAATCCCTGAATTCCTGAATAGGAATTCTTTTATTTATTCTGTCAAATTTCGAAGAAAATCCTTCAATATTTTAATTTATGAAAAAAAAACTAAAAACCCATCGTCTAAGCCATTCGCGAAAATTCCGCACTATATCAATGCCAATAATGAAAACTAATATGCCTTCACCAAATTTTATTTATTTATTATACCATATTTTTTAGAAATTATTTCTAAATCTTCCACGATAAAATATTATAAATAAAAAAAATATGATTTAAGAAAATATTATAATTTATTGAAATATGTATTATTATTTTTTGCATTTTATATTTTACCTTTCTATTTTTTTTTTAAATTAATTATTTCCATTAATTAATATTTCCGTCGCATTAAATATAATTTTTCTTCGTTATTTTTTCATTTATGGCTAAGATATATGAAATAGATTTAAATTTCAATTATATTAATAATTTAGATTCAAATATTTAAATAATTAGAATTATATATAATTTAATATACGGCATCTACAAAAAAATTCGAATCTTATATAATATATATATATATAGAAGAATCAAAATCATTTTCTAAAATAAATTTAAGATATATTTCAAAATATATTCATTATTTTCCCCCAATTGCTAGGCGAGGGCTAATAGATTTTATCAGAATCGTCTTTCCGCCTTCTCCTCCTTTTCCTTCTCCTCCGCCTCCTTGCCAGCTCCAGATCGCAGTGGGCACTGCGGGGCCTCATCTGCCAGCTCCAGATCGCAGTGGGCCCTGCCGGACCTCATCTGCCAATTCCAGATTTCAGTGGGCATTGCCGGACCTCAACCGGAAGGTCCAGATTTGAGTGGGCACTGCCGGACGTGAGTCGCGAGCTCCAGATCGCAGTGGGCACGCGAGCCCCAGATTCCAATGGGCACTGCCGGACCTCAAGGCCAAATAAAATGTCAAGATATAACGCCAGCTAGAATGCCAGAAATAATATCAGAAAAAATATCAAAAAAGGAATCAAATGGAATATCAGATAGAATACCAGAAAGAATATCAAAAGATATACCAAATAGAATACCAGAAAAAATATCAGAAGATATATTAGATAGGATACAAAAAATATCAAAAATTATTTTCTTCGAATGATCCCCACCATGAGTGTGATACAGATTTTGACATTCTTTCTGGCAAATTTTTCTGGCAGGGAAAAGGAGGAAAGGACAACTCTGATGAAATCTAGAGATCTTCGGTCTCTAGATTTCATCAGAGTTATCCTCTCCTCCTCTTCCTCTTGGCATACTATCTGACATTTTCTCTCACATATCCTCTGACATTCTATCTGACATATGTTCTGACATTCTATCTGGCATTCTTTCTGGCATTCTTTCTGGCATTCTATCTGACATTCTTTCTGGCATTCTAGCTGGCACTCTTTCTGGCATTCTCTCTGACATCCTTTCTGGCATTCTTTCTGACATTCTATCTGGCATTCTTTCTGGCATGGATTCTGCCATTCTATCCGGCATTCTATCTGGCATTCTATCTGACATTCTTTCTGGCATAAATTCTGATATTCTATCTGGCATTCTATCTGCTATTGTTTCGGCATTCTATCTGGCATTCTTTCTGGCACTCTATCTGGCATTCTATCTGGCATTCTATCTGGCATTCTATCTGGCATTTTCTGACATTTTATCTGGCATTCTATTTGGCATATCTTCTGCCATTCTATCTGGCATCTAGTCTGGCATTCTNTTATCTGGCATTCTATTTGGCATATCTTCTGCCATTCTATCTGGCATCTAGTCTGGCATTCTATCTGGTATATCTTTCTGACATTCTTTCTGGCATTCTATCTGGCATTCTATCTGGCATTCTTTCTGGCATATATTCTGACATTTTATCTGGCATTTTATCTGGCATTCTTTCTGGCATATATTCTGATATTCTATCTGGCATTCTATCTGGCATTTTCTGACATTTTATCTGGCATTCTATTTGGCATATCTTCTGCCATTCTATCTGGCATCTAGTCTGGCATTCTNATTCTATCTGGCATTCTATCTGGCATTTTCTGACATTTTATCTGGCATTCTATTTGGCATATCTTCTGCCATTCTATCTGGCATCTAGTCTGGCATTCTATCTGGTATATCTTTCTGACATTCTTTCTGGCATTCTNTTATCTGGCATTCTATTTGGCATATCTTCTGCCATTCTATCTGGCATCTAGTCTGGCATTCTATCTGGTATATCTTTCTGACATTCTTTCTGGCATTCTTTCTGGCATTCTATTTGACATTCTTTCTGGCATTCTATCTGGCGGTTGAGGTCCGGTACTGCCCACTGGGATCCGGAGCTCACGGTTGAGGTCCGGCGTTGCCCACTGGGATCGGGAGCTCGCGGTTGAGGTCCGGCGTTGCCCACTGGGATCGGGAGCTCGCGGTTGAGGTCCGGCGTTGCCCACTGGGATCGGGAGCTCGCGGTTGAGGTCCGGCGTTGCCCACTAGGATCGGGAGCTCGCGGTTGAGGACCGGCGTTGCCCATTGGGATCTGGACCTCGCGGTTGAGGTCCGGCACTGCCCACTGGGATCTGGCGCTCGCGGTTGAGGTCCGGCGTTGCCCACTGGGATCTGGACCTCGCGGTTGAGGCCCGGCGTTGCCCACTGAGATTTGGAGCTCGCGGTTGAGGTCCGGCAGTGCCCACTGCGATCTGGCAGTCGCAATTGAAGTCCGGCAGTGCCTGCTGCGATCTGAAGCTGGCAGATGGAGTCCGGCAGTGCCTGCTGCGATCTAGAGCTTGCGAGGAGGAGGCGGGAGGAGGAGGAGGAGAAGGTCCGCCCCCCCACAGCTGTGATAAAATCTAGTAACCCTCACCTGGCAGGTGGGGAAATATATTAAAAAGAATGTCAGAAGATATGCCAGATAAAATGCCAGAAAAAATATCAGAAGATATGCCAAATAGAATGCCAGAAAAAAAAAATAGAAAATATATCAAATAGAATATCCAGAAAAAAATCAGAAGATATGCCAGAAAAAATGCCAAAAGGTATGCCAGATTGAATGCCAGAAAGAATAATAGAAGATATGTCAGAAAAGAATGCCAGAAAATAATATCAAAATTATATATCAGAATATGCGTCCGATAGAATGCCAGATGGAATCTCAGAATATATATCAGATAGAATGCCATAAATCCTATTCTAATATATATTATCAAGATTATCAGATGAAATGTCAAAATATTAATAGTTAATATTAAGAAGATATAATAGCGAGGAGGAGGAAGAAAAGGAAAAAATAATTTTAATAAAATCTAGAATCAAAAGATTTCTAGATTTCATCAAATTAATCTTTTCCTTTACCAAATAAATAGCCAGAAAAAATATCAATAAATCTGTCAAAAATCTTATCAAAAATCCTAATTAATTATGGTGAAAATCATTCGAAATAAGATAATTCAATATATTTTTTCATAATGTTCAAATATTTTCCAATTAATATTTTTCAATATATTTTCAATATATTTCCAATATTTTTTAAATTCATAATTTAAAAATATATGCGAAAAAATATCCCAATTAAATATATATTAAAATAAAATTCTTAATTTTTCAAATTCATTAATATTCAAATATAGAATATGAAAAATATAAATATAGAATCATCCAAATATATAAAATTATTAAAATAAAATAATATAATATATATATATATAATTATATAAAAATTTTCGATAAAAATAAAGAATTTTATTATAATTAATATAATAGCTAATTAAATTTCCATTTGGTATGCATCTCCGCCTGTGGCTCCACTTTTTTCGCCAAGAAACATATTAAATCCCTAGCGACCAAGATTAACATACTCGGGAGGGAAAAGGGGGCTCTTTTATAAAGATCATTTTTAAATAGGGAAATATCTTTGTGGAAAAAACCTAGGCCCCAATATATCAATATAAAATCGAATAAGAAAATAAAAATCTAGAACCAAAGAAAAACACCTTTTTCATCTTTTTCCTCTTCGCCCCGACCCCCGCTCCCACATAGGCCTTCCACCAAGCATATCTGCTAAAAAAATATTAAACCTCGGATCTCGCTATTTCATTTCTAAATCATTTTATGTTCTTATCATTGCAATTATTGCAATAATTTAAACATTCCATATTTAATATATATATATATATCTATCTTGAATATATATTAATATAAATTTTATCAATCTGAAATTATTTGCTCTCTTTTTGGGCTCCTGAATGAAATTAGACCAAGATTGGTCAAGATATTTCAAATTTATACATATTATAGGGCTTGCAAATTCTTCATAAATCTCGGGTCAAATGGTTTCAGCTCAATCTCATGTCCAATATTTTCAGCCACTGTGCGTAATTTCCGCCATCACTTTCTCCTATCGCCAACGCCTAGGATTTAATCTCTCTCCGCCGCTTCAATTTTTGCAATTTGAAATTACAAAATTTCAGACCCCAAGATCTCATCTTCCAGATCCCTAATTTGAATTTGCCGAAACAACTCTCCATCATATACCATAATATACCATATATTTTTTTCAATCCCGTCCTAAACCAATATCCCAATAAAATATATCACCAAACCTCAAACCCTAAGATTTCATCTCATACATCCTTCTTTTAAACATTACCAAAACAATCCGGAACAATTATCCAAATCACCCCGTACAATATCTAGCCATAAATAATAATATTATATCTGCAATACATAACAAGGCCAATCAGCTAATTATTTTGCAAAACCATCCTCAACCAACGTCCCAAAATATTCCTCTCAAAATTCCAAAATCCACATTAAAAATTACCAAAATCTTCAAATTACGAAAAAATGGTAAACAATAAGCATAAGAAAATTTAATTTAATCTCTCCCCATTCCTATTATCTACGGTCAAAAATTCTGGGCTTAACATATTTAATTAGAAAATCTAATCTTTAAAATATCATAATTTATATTAATAAAAATTACCTTTTTTTAATTTCCATTAATAAATATCTTTAATTTCTTCATTTATATATCCTTTCCTCTTAAATTCCTAATATAAAATTTTATCGTATCCCAATCGGATTTCCACCCTCCAAATATTTTATAAATTTTTATATTTAATAAAAGATAATAATTAACCGCCCCATATTTGCCGTACAAAATAATTTAGAAATAGAATCCGCAATAAGTCGAGATAAATCTTTAATAAAAATTTTATTTACTAGGAATTTCCAACTTAGATGCTGCATTTTACGCGTACAACATATCTCAACATAATTATCTCAATATATTTATTTCCTCTAGCTTCAAAAATATTTCTTATCAATTAAGGATTTCTAACAACGTCCATCCTTTTTGTCCGCAATATAATACCTATTCCGTAATTAGTAAGTAAAAATTACGCTTATTACACTTCCAACAATAAATATCTCCAATTTCTTCGTTTATATGCCCTTTCCCCTTAAAATCCTAACATGGAATTTTATCGTATCCCGGTCGAATTTCCTCCCTCCAAATGCTTTACCAGTAGTACCGCACAAGGCGGTGGCGAAAGTTTCAGGAATAGCAAACTATAGGAAAGGTGGGTTGCTGTGAATAATGGATGGCAGAGCGAATCCATTGATGCCAAATGCTTTATAAGCTTATATATTTAATAGAGGATGACAATTGACCGTCCAATCCTTGCCGCACAAAATGGACTTGGAAATGTGATCCGCGGTAGGCCGAACTGGATGTTTTGCACAGCCTTCAAGAAGCATAAATTTTGTTCCTCCTGAAGGGTACAAAAAACTTACTTAGTGGGAATTTCCAACTCAGATGCTGCATTTTGCGCGTGCAACATATCTCAACATGTCTATCTCAACATATCTGTCTCCTCTGGCTTCAAAAATGCCTCTTGTCGATTGAGGATTTTGGGAAATGTCCATCCTCTTTGTCCGCAATGCAACACCTGTTCCGTGACGCATTGGTAGGACAAAAGTTGCGCTTGTTGAGCTTCCAACA
Source organism: Symbiodinium sp. clade C Y103 (assembly GCA_003297045.1). Taxonomy (NCBI): domain Eukaryota; class Dinophyceae; order Suessiales; family Symbiodiniaceae; genus Cladocopium; species Cladocopium sp. clade C. The sequence continues at coordinate 20,242 of BGPT01002805.1, read as the reverse complement.
GTGAACATCTTCAACTTCTTCGTCTGCACACCCTTTCCCCTTAGAATCCTAGCATGGAACTTTGTCGTACCCCGGTCGGATTTCCACCCTCCAAATGCTTTATAATCTTATATATTTAATAGAGGGTGATAATTGACCGTCCAACACTTGCCGCACAAAATGGACTTGGAAATGTGATCCGCGGTAGGCCGAAATGGATGTTTTGTACAGCCTTCAAGAAGCATAAATTTTGTTCCTCCTGAAGTATGTATATATATATATATATATAATTATATATATATGTGTGTGTGTGTATGTATATATATAATTATATATAATTTATATATATATATATACATTACAAATCATATCAAATAATATATATATATATACGCATATCTGGGCGCTTAAGATGGTCGTAGGCGGTAAAAGAAATCGTGTCCTTGAAAAAAGTAAAAATGCTAAAATAAACGTTCCGATTTTTTTGGATTGTACATGGAGAACAGCATATTCAAATGGGTTTCTTGGAGTGCAATCAACGTCTTCGTGGGCGCTGGCTGCTAGCTCATTGCTTCTGGATGGCAGAGGCCACCTAGCACTGCCAAAACATCCGCTCTTCGCGTTTTCTTCATTGTTTTTTGGATATATTAAGAATGGGGGTCTGCAAACGAGTTTGCCACATCGCATTTGCACTGTTTCTGATTGGTGCCTTCTGTCACATATATAGAACCACTCAAAAATGATGCCGGGAATTTATCTCGACCTGTCTTCGCTGACAAGTAATCTTGCTGCTAGTTGCTACACCTATCAACCAAAACCCATCTTGCGACAATGCGAGGCATGTGTCAAAATTTGGGTTCCCCAAACTGGAATGGTTTGCTTTCAAAATAACCAATGGTTTATTACGAAAATTGACAGTGAGATACATATACTACATCTATCTACATCTTAAATCACTTAACATCTCCAGTTTCCAGGGCTTTGTTCCACACTCACATGAGCAATGTTCCAGTCCATGGATTGTGATGATCCCATGATCAGCAACACATGAGCCATATTCCGAATACCGACAAATCCGATCTCATTCTACTTCGTTTTTCGAGTTTTCCCTACTTGTACCATGGAATACCATGAACAAGAAACTCCAAACATTAGCCTGGTAGACTATAATCATCAATCAACCGTCAACAACCATCAATCATCAGTTATATCCCCCATATTCTTGAGACTTTTACTATGTCAAAGCACCAATCAAACCCCATAATTCCTGGTTAACTTCTCAGCACGGCTTTTCGGGCACCTCCGCAGCAGTGGCGAAGCAAACGCCTGGCACCTCGCGAAGTCTTCCAAGAACCTGCCGAAAGCGCGGAAGATCTGCCGGTCAAGGTCTGTCTGGTGGGATATCCCCAAGTAATGGCTTCGTAGAAGGGAAAAATGAAGATAACCCATGGATTACCATGGTTTACCCTATTTTCAGACTCTATTGAAGCCAATTGGTAGCTGGAAATCATCTGGTCAATCCAATCACGAACCATCCCTCTATTGCCATAGAGAGGTGGTCAAAGTCATGCCCAAGGGGTAGGTTTATGGCTGTGGGTTTCCCACCATCTTCATCTCCTTTTCCAGAAATTCGACACCGAAAAACCCATGGGGCCCATGGGGTCATCATCTTCACATTGAAGCATATTACACTATGTCATATCACATCATATCATATCATATCATATCATATCATATACTGTAAACATGTCCATTTGGGGAGGATTCCTCATTTGACACAAACGCATCAAAAGTTCAGCTGGAGCTATCTACAGTATCTAGTAACTACTGATTGATGCAATGGATGCACATTCGGAAATTCGTAAATTCGACAGAAAAAAAAAAAAAACATTGCCGTGTCAAACTGCCGCATTGATTGAATGTAATAAGATGTTGGATTGTTGGACGGTGTTGTGTATCCAATTGCGCAGTGTTCAAAACCCTGCGTCGTTGCTTTATACTGCTTGGTTGATAGGGATTCCCCTAATGGGTTGATCATCCCCAATATTATATATTGTATGTATAGTTATATATATATATATAACTATATATATATTATATTATATATATATATTATATTAATATTATAATATTAATATAATATATTATAGACATTGGTTAGTAGAATCCCCTACAATCATCAACCAACCAGAGTCTTGAACACAACGCTCAATTCTGGGTGCTATCTTGCTGCTCTTGAAACACTCGATGCAGGGCCTCTGTAAGAGCAAGGGCCTGCAGCTGCGATTTGCCAATTGTTTTTCGGGTGCGATGACACCATGATCGAACGCACGTGTACCAGACTCACGTTTCAAGCAGCACGGTACTGAAAAGGGGGGTGGTCTTGGAGCCACACTCTAGCAGGTGTTCCTGCAATGAAAGTGTGCATCCCCAAGCAAACCACCTCAGTCGCCACAGGGCCAACTCATTTCCAAAATGTCCAACTGTAGAAAGAAAAGAAGCGAAAAGAAAATCAAAGGAACAATCATCGACAAAGGCAAAGCGATTGCTCTGACGCAAGAACGCAAAAGAAACAACAAAAGAATCAAGCAGCCCCACAAGAGGTTCTTTTTGTTCTTCTGCGTGTGCTTTCTTGGAACTCTGGGTGGGATGCTTCGGAGCTTGACAAATCAAACACTTGACTCGGTTTTTCATCGTTTTCCCTAGCTCTAGCGATTTATTTGGTGACTGTCACGTACGCCTTGTGCTTTAAAAGTGATGCTCCCAACATCCCGTCATCAACTCGTTGGATGTTTTCTCCATCCCAGTTGGATCTTGGGCTGTGCATCGATCTTGTGACACACAACTGGGCACGGGCGGCACGGGTATGGATAGTGAACACGCCCAAAATTGGATTCTGAAAAGTAGGATTGACATGAATTGACCAGCATTTCTTGGTTTCCCTGGACATTTCACCCGGACCGCTTCTTATTAGGCACTAAGACTAAGACATCATCTTGAATTCTGCATATGTCGGAGTGGCCCCGTAACAACTTCTGCTGCAGTCTGAGGCGCAGCACACACACTTCCTACACGGGGAAGCGGGAAGAAATAAGTGCCTCCCTGGCAAAACAACTGCCAACATTCTGCCAACACGCAGAAGCATCTGATGAATCAATGCGAACCTTCGCAGGGAAGCGATTGAATCTTTTGCATGAATGTATCCGCATTGGCAAGCTCAGTGGCCTGCAGGAAAACCAAACACTTGTCATAACGTGAATTCCACAGGACAAGCGCCGGCACGGGCAGTCAAGGATTTCCGATGACTCCTGACAAACGGCACCCAAACATCTGACCCCAGGATGTGCTTTCTGACCAGTCTACATACATTTGAAATTGGGTTCAAGATCGATTCAGTGTGATTTTTGCATTTCAACTGTCCGGGGATAAGAAAATTAATCCAGTGAAGGTAAACATGCAAATCGCAATCAACAGGCCTACAGCCTACGCCATACTTGTTCCCCCAGGCACCCAACTCCATGCACAGGGCCTCATGCAGTCTCAAGGTCTCCACAAATAAACAACTACCTCAGGTTGCAGCTGCATTTGGCAAGGACGCATTCAATGCCACGCTTTGCTACTCACGACACATTGATTTTGTTGCTTCCCTATCTCCCGAACTACTCACGACACATTGCTTTTAAAAGGCGAAAGTTGGCAAAAGTTGGCAAAATCAAATTCAGACTTTCTAGACTGACATCATTTTGGATTTGGATGGATCTGGGACATGCTCGCAAAGCAGCACAACAGCGGTTGTCGACGAGTTGCCGCATTGCATTTCAGCCTTTCAGCTCAATTCAGGTGGGACTTCGACAGTGCCTGCCGCGCATCTTCTTCCAACCCACGGACTAACCAAATTCTTTGGCTACACCTTGAGCTCAAAATGAGGCAAATCACAATGTGGTTGCAACCTGCCGGCAAATACCAGTGAAATTAGGGGCATCCTTTGAAATAGCGATGAAAGCAGGCAGCAACCCAATTTTGATTTGGTGGCTGTGTGTGAGAGCGCGATGTTCTGTGCGTTGGTACTCTGTTGGTTGTTCTGTGAATGTTTCATCATGTTAGTGATTGTTCATGAGCGAATGACGTCTCCGCCCTCCAACTCTTCTATTGCCAATTGGGAAAGTATTTCCTGTAACCAGGAAATGGAGCTCTTTTTGTGAGCAAGAGGTCCGAGAACAGAAGCATTAATTTCAAGCCCGGCAAACCCAGAAGGAGTCTTCAGAACAGATTCCTTTTTGTTTCTGTGCTTGACAAGTGGTGGGTGACATGGAGATTTCTCGACATTTGTCAGGAAGAAATAGGAAAAACATGAGGAAAAACCGTGTTTTGCATTGCATCTCCTCACTTTCTCACCATTACCAAGATGCAAAACACAACGGAACGCTCTGGGTGAGCATTGAAAACCAGGGCCTGACATGAAGAACTTTGGATAAGCATGGATAACCCATGTTTAAAATACGCCGTAATGGCCGTGCCGGAGCGGAATAGCTGGGGCGTCCCGGTGTCTGATTGGTTGAATGACAAAGTGAAAGCTGTGCATGAAAGGCTGACTGCGGTTGAGCACTGCAGGTTTTTCTAAGGCCATCTCTATCCCAATTTCAGGGTAAGAAAAACAGCAGATGGCACAGTCTCCCATTGCAAGATTTCCGAGGTAGTACGAGTAGATCCCATTCCGGGAAGGAAAAAAGGGAAAAAAAACGGCAAAATATAGAGCTTTCCATACATGGAGGTGCCCCCAGATCATCCACTTCAATAGAATTGTCCATATTCTACCATGAACCATCCATTTTGGGGCTAAAATAGGGGTACCCCCAAATCATCCATTCTAATAGGATTTTCCATTATAAACCATCCATTTTTGGGTACCCCCATTTTAGGAAACCCCCATATTATGTCAACTGCCACCGGCGGCCCTAAGTTGCACATCCTTGCGCTGCCGCCTGGCAACGGACGGCGCATCAGCAAGACCTGAGCAGCGATGGCTTTGTCAACGGCTCTTGCCCTTGGCTTTGTCAACAACGGCTGTCTATAGGACTTGAATATCATATATATATATATACTAAAATGATCTAAAATGGAGTTCCATGGGGTTGCAAACCCAAGTCTTTGGCAAACTCAATCCCACAAATTCCAAAAACTTGAAAGCGCAACTCGCCGGCAGCACGTGCATTTCAGGCTTGTGATATTCATAGTGCATCCATCCTGATCTCAACGACACTCTGCGACTGGAACACACCAACAGCAACGTGTCGACGTGTCGACGTGTCCTTTGCTTCCTTCCACCCCGAGTTGATTGCGCCATTCCTCCTCCTGAGGCTGTTCCATCTGCCAAGTTCCGAAAACATGAATACAAGGACCGAAAAAGAATGGATAGAAGGGAGAGAATCAGACATAATCAGACTATGGAAGCCAGACAGAAGCTGACTTCAGTGAATTTCTCGCCTTCAGAAGGCGAGAGCCAGAGTTGCTGAGCTGAACTACACGTGCGGCCAACTCCTGAGGGGATTTTTCACACTCAGAGGGCTTGAGAGATCCTACTCTCACATCACCATATCGCAGCCACTTGTCCAGTCTTGTCCTTGGTCAGGATGACATGGCGGTACTCATACTCATTGTCGTAGTACTTCTCCTAGCAACCAGCTGGTGGTTTTGTTCACAACCAAGCTGATGCGCAAAACACGGGGCGCCGTCGCGATGTGAAAAACTGGGCGCTCCGAGTAGCAGATTCGGTTTGGGAACTGCGGCATGGCTTCCTGGCAGCAAGCGCAAGCTGCACATGAGGATCTCAAAGTGCCAAAAAAATAAAGAGAACATCTATGGAAGTAGCTTCAACATGTCTGAAATATGCTTGTAATATATGTCTGAAACTGTACAGAAAGGCAATCGTTTGGGTATGTTTTCGAGCATCTTTATCGGCTTAACTGCCAACATCTGTTTAAATTGGAGAGAATGCAATCAGCCACTTCCACATCTTCCACACTCATAATCCACCCACACTCGTTTGAAATGGACGCATGGCACCAATGGATCCCGCTTGCTACAGCATATTGTGAAATCTTGCGAATCTTGGCCAGCTGGCTCAAGCCTTGCGGCCAAAGCCCAACTCGGACGATGTAGTCTACTTTGAGCAGAAACAGCCATCAAGCATTATCAGAAGCATCTCCATGTCAAATTCTCTCGACATACATCAACCAAATCCTGATTCTTCATCACAGCAGGGCAACAATGCTAAACTTGGAAGACTATGCTTGTCACTTGGCTTGTCACTTGACTTGTCACTGAAAACTCAGCAGATTTCAGCAGCTGTGTGCACTGTGTGCCGGGTCACTTTCTCGCCCTCTTCCTTGGCAAGCTGGCGGACGTGATCTTCGATGGCCTGGCACAACTTTCATGCCTCTATCATGCTCGATGGCTGGAATTGATATTGCTTAAGAATGGGATTCCCTGAATTCTGATCATCCTTTTAAAACAAGTTTAGTATATGTTATTGTAAAATCCTCTAAAAATGCTTAGTGTAATCCCAGAACTAATTATCAAATATGATCAACCAACGGAGGTTTTGAACACTGCTCAACTCAACAAAAACAAGTGCTGAAGACCTGTGCGTACTGGCGTCCATCAAAATGCTTCGTCAGGCAAAGGGAGATGTCGTTGGTCTCCATGCAATACCTCCAGCAAGTATCAAGAAGTCACAAAAGGACTCACAAAGGAAACACTCCGATCCACAATTTGAGCATTTGAACTCGTTTGATCTCTCTTGTTCCAAATTTAAAACGGACATGTGTCATGGCTGTGATACTCCTTGACTTCAGCTAGCAGCTGTGTAACGACTCCAAGGTCATGCTGAACATTGAAAAACCGCCCATCACATCTGGTTCCACCACGTGGGAGCACGGGAGGCACAATGTGCGCTTGCCTGCCAAGCTCTATATACTTTCACTCACACCAAAGGCTCAGAGGCAGAATCTCATCTCCTTTCCCTTAGGATCCTGGGTCGTCAAAATTCAGGAACAAAGTCACTCACACAGTTCGCCTTGTTCATGCGTCAAGTAGTATGGCACATCATCATCGACAAAATCCAGGAAGGCTTCGATACCTCAATGGCAAAATCTCCAAGCCACTCAAGATACTGTCCATGCGCCATGTCCTGAAACAGGGACCTGTAGACTCAGCTGTTTTCTTGTGCCTTCAGTTTGAACTTGGGATGGATGAAAATTGGTAGTCTTGGTTTGGATGTGGCTTTGTGATCTGTACCTCCTATACTTACATCATCTTACATCAATATCTGAACATATCTGCACATCTCAGCCCCCAACCTGACTCAGCAGCAATTTCGGGAGTGCGCTCGGTGACGGAAAAACCGGGAGTGAGCCTGACTTTCTGTCAGGATCAAAGGATCTAAGCATTCTAAACACTACTCATTCACCCAGAGATAGAATAGGCTAATAGGTCCGAGCTTCTACAAGCTACAGAAAATGCCACAGAGCAGAATCGGCACAGTGCCCGTCCACTTCTGAGAGCGAGTCCAGGTCTTGGGTCTTGCGCCAAGACTTTGCTGAAGATCGTCCAAACTCTGCTTGAAATAGGCCTGCTCCTGTGGCGAAGTTGTCCAGCTTTGGCCATGTCACGCCATGTGCCGAAGGGGCAACGTCTTATTTTTGCTGCACGCAGCTCTCGGTTTTTTCTTAGGCGTCGAATGTCTAGACTGTGTAAGAATATGTAAGAATTCAATGAAATCGGTGGCTCTTGGGTCATCTTCTCAGCATCCTATTTCTGGTACGTCTATGTCTTTGTCTTCAAGACGTGACGGCGGGAAGCAAACAAGGACGTACTGCGTGTACAGGAGCCGACTATGAGCGTGACTTACTTACGCGGGAGTATTTGATGTGGCCAAAGCTGTGCAGTGAGAAAGAAGGTAGAACGATCAAGCGGGAAAAAAGAGTCTTGCATTCCGATCAAGAAAGACAATGATACAGGGAGTACAAAGCAGCACAGAGACTGACCTGATCAACACCCAACACAACACTGTTGTAGAAAGCGATCTGGTAGCGAAGAGGATGTGAGTTCGACTCAGGAAGTTGCGAATTTAGATTTTCAATGGGAAACAAATGTGCACTAAACAAATGTAAACAGTAAATTAATGCAAAACACATGTGGATGTCAACGCCTCGCTGCGAGTCATTTTGGCCGCTCCGGAAGAATTGTTCAGCCCATGAGCCTTGGTTCCGAGAGTGGCAGAGAGGCAGAGTGGCTGGGGAGTTCTGGAGCTTTGAAGCGATCTGAAGTCAATTGAAATCACCCGTGACATCGATAGTTTGTAGTGTATGGACATGTTTGGACCGTATGGACATCTATCAACATGTCCTAAACTTTTTAAACATTTCCTGAACTTCAGTATCCTCATGACACAACTTGCTAAGCCCGGTGCTCCACACTCCCAGCCTGACTCTTTGAGCGCCTGCGTACTCTGTTCTAAAAGAAGCACCACAACTGACTTCACTGTAATCTAGAATATATTGTAATGCATTAGTATACACATGTATACACCTAAATTGATCATTGCTCAAGCCTACTGTATCATGAACTTTGCAATCATCTTGACAGTTTCCTCAAAGAGAACTCAGCAAAGCTCTCACAAGATACAATTGTTCTTGGACTTTGAATAACATGTGTTTGGATTGGAAAGGCACGTTCCTCAGCTGCAATGAGATCGATAGAGACCCCTTCGGTTGCTGACGCCTTCGCAACGTAGTCAAGCTTTGCAGCCTCACTGTTGATGACTGCCGTAGCTGGAATCTGCAGTGCCTGCGGCCCAGAAATTCTGTACAGTAGTCGTGCTCACAGCAGGACATATCTGGATTCCAAAAAAAAAAAACAACTTTAGATATCTGTAGGAACTTTGCGCGACTGAAATTGGCACTGCTAAACTGCTAAGCGTCCTTGAACATGTTTGCCAAACGCTGCAAGCCCCGACGATTACCTCAGTCAGCAGAGGGAAGGCAGGCATCTCACGGAACCATTCGATTCAGCTGTGGTCTGTCGAGACATGGACCATAGTCTCGCCATCCTTTGTTGGCAAGCTCTGGAACCTGACTGTCGACCCTTCTTTTCGTGGCTAGAATCATTCGAATTGATGGAAAAAAGAAGAACATGACTCCACGAGATTCCACTGAAGCTCTCTGTTTGTTTCAGATTTTTTTGGAATCAAGCACAGAGGCAGCGGCAGACTGAAGGTGAGGTTGGATTGAAGGTCCACCACATCCAGGCACAAAAACCTGCAGCTGGTGATTCTCCTTTACCAATGAGTTCATCCGCTCGAAGCTGGATGGGTTTGATCACGTGATCAGCATTGCTCAGCGCCTCCACGTTCACAACTGGAATGACGTGGACCTTCTTGCCTCCAGCCCATCCTGCTTTGACCTCCACAATCAGCAGATCAGCAGCTTTTCAGGGGCCATGCGAGGCTACTTTTTGATACAGTATATCTTTGCAGCTTCTGTCGACAAGTTCTGCAAGGCGGTCTGAAGCTCTAGTTTGTCCCATGGTGTCCAGTTTGCTTACAACTACTCTGTGCCTTGAGCGTGACACCCATGTCACTCTGACATTCGGAGTGTCTGTTGACCAGTTTGTTGACTGGCTTGTTGCCCAAAGTAGGCCCAAGTTGGCCCAGACTCCCAATTTGCCGAGAAATCGGGGCTTTCTCTTTGGTGCACTTCAGACCTGTCAAGAACCTCAACCTTCCCGCACTGCTACATTAAACGAGAAACATCAAGAAATCTATTCGTGTCGTGAAACATAAATCATGCCACCCAAACCACACCAAACACACATAATCATGATTTTCAAAGATTGGTTGCGCATCGTAGATCAGGGCCTGTGGAATCAAGCGGAAAAGTTAGGCCTTTCAGTGAATTCAGAGCCGAGGGTGAAAAAAAAATGCAAGCCTCAGCTCAGTCTATTTGGTTCCGCAGAACTCACCCCCCTGCTTCAGTCGCAGGCGATGGGTTTTGCATTCTGATTTGGCAATGGAATATGTACACTCGTATGGCTCAAAAAAAATAGCGGTCCAAATGGACCTCGAATTTGGTCCTTTCTACACCTTTCTACTGTTTCCTATTCAACTTGAGGGTCGGTTTTGAGCCATGGCCATAAGACAAATGTCTTGAGCGGCCTTAAAGCCAGCATGTTCTGCACAGGGAAACACTGAGCATGGTCATGGGGCATTCACATTCTTTTCTGGCAAACCATGTCTGCGGAATGCTTGACGAACTGCTACATCTTCAAGTTACTGTTTTGCCACATTCTGTCAGCTAAGTTGAAACATCCGCTAGGCCTTCCAGCCCGTTGGCATCCCTTTGGTTCAGTGTCCAAGTCCAGGATTGAACACTGGTCGAACATAACTGCCACTAGGTGGAACGAGAGCAAGAATACCATTGGATACTTGGCTTTGCATAGCGCTAAAACAGGTACTACTGCAGGGTTACCAGGGTACACCAGGTTCTGGGTGACCAGGTGGACTTGTCAGATCTTGTTCCCCACCACATCTGGATGTTTCGCTAGATTCTAGCTCCCTGTGTCAGTCCAAGAACTGCCAAACATCAGAATCCTCAGGGTGTGGATGGCAACCTCAACCCGCGCGCAACGAAAGCGCCGCGGTAAGATGGGCCCCGATCCCACGAGATTTTCACTTTCCTCAGGGCTCCACGACTGCACAGCAGCGAACGATCTTGTTTGTTCAACCTCACTGTCCATGTTGAGTTGCAAATGCTCAAGAGATTTCAGGGCATGCATATATAGACATATATATATATATATAATTATATATACATATATATATATATACATATATATATTTAATGATATTTACATACAAAAGAGAGAAAGACTATCTTAGAGTCAGGACTGCTCCTTCTGAGCCATTTGAGAAATTCTCGAAAGCACATTTACACTGTATACTCTGAGGATCTTTGAGTTGTCCAATTTGGTGCAGTGAGGCCTACACATCGCCAAGCTGGGGAACTGCAACCGGAAAAAGAGGCCATGAGCTTTTACTATGCACACCATGGCACAAGTACACACGTAGTTAGTGCATTAGGAGTACAACATCTTTGTCAAAGTGTTGTCATTCAATCCCTTCCAAATGGGTTTTGTGTCAAAAAAATGAACAAGTACAGTAGAAGAATAGCCGGGCTGAGATTCAGCAAGAGCACTTTCGACTTCTCTGCTAAAACAGATGTGGCTCAAACAGCCAGAGCAACTGCTTCAGGCCAATTTACGATGATAAATTTTGGAATGTGGCAGGTCAGAGTCAAATTGGTGCTAGCTGCCATCCCATCCCCTGTTTGAGCCGAGCAACAAAATCTCTCCAGCAGCACCGCAGCTTGCACAACGCGCGGGGCAAACCCTGGAGACATCAGGAAGCTCAGCGAAGCGCTCTGATAAACAGGTACAAACATCCATATCAACTGTTTTCTGCAGTGCAAACATTTGAAACATGTTGAAACCTTTCAATTCAAGTCCAAGCATGCTGCTCTCGCTTGGCTCGTGCAAGCATCGCACATGGAATGGTCGAAGGCCTGCAAGGAAATCAGAAAATGCTATCATAAACTCAGCAATGATTGAATTCCAGATGAAGTGAAGTACTTCCACTTCAAAAACGAGAAGACCATGCTTCCAAAGTCCCAAGAGTTTCCTGTTTGGGGCGCGTTTCTTTATGAACTGATTGCCCAGCGTGCTTGGTTGAGACGGTGCCGCCGAAGTGGCCAAACCACAGTTGTGGAGAGGACATGCTACCCCCTCATGTCAAGTGGAAGATTAGCGGGATTCATCAAGTGTATGATTCAGTGTATCTGACTTCATATCTTAGTCGTTGCATCAGTTCAATAAAATGTTTAAACATGTCAAAATATCAAGAGTTATCACTCATCTATCCTAAACTAATATCCATATACTGTATATATATATATATATCCATCACATGTCATCACCGTTCTCAACGCTCCGTGCCTCACCCCCCACACACTGGCGGCTCCACCCAAGATGGTGCCAGCAACAGCACCAGCGGAGCCGGCGAGAGCCAGACCTGAGTCGACCCCAGTCATGGGTGGCATGTGTTGCAGACCGGGTGAATCCCACATGGGTTTGCTGATCATTATCCCTATTAAATGGCCATAATTGGGGATATACCCTATTTTCAGACACACCCACATTGACTTGAGACTCTCGAAAGTCACCACGGATTCTGATGAAAAAGCTTGAAGGATCTTGAAGGTACACTGCAAAGTGGCACCTGCAACTGCGCACACTGCAGGTGTGGAGTCTATGCACCTTGCAGGGTCAAAGAGAAAAGGTCACTTGGTTTGAGAAGCTGCGGAGCAGCTTCATGTTGGCTAGCTAATGCTGTTTAAAATGCTGGCGTTCGATGACAAGGTGCACCTCAACGCGAGATCACAGAGTACCTAGACGGAGGCGTCCGACAACTGTGGCTGCCTGTGGCTCAGCTGCTTCGGAAAACCCGCGCGCCTTTGAAGAGAGAAGCGGATCCTCTCCGTCCAGGTCCACAAGTGCCAGGAGTTGAGTAATCTGCCACTGATGTGACAGGAGCCAAATCGGAAGTCTTCCACTAGCCATGAATACACAGTCTGAATACATCTGAATACAGGGTACATCAACCTGGACTAAACATACAGAGCTGCAAGGAAGGCAATGTATTTGCCACTTGAGCCATTCTTCAGGGGCTGGATCAAACTGCGCCAGAGCGGCATAGAGCTGACAATTGTCATTTGCTGACCAGCCTATTGGAGGACAAGCACACAAAAGCAATCAGAAAGAGATAGGTTTGCATTGCACCTGCTTGTGCTTTGAAATCGTCATGATCCATGTCCTATGTCATTCGCTTTCATCTGACATTGCTGCCCCGTCCTGCCCCTGCCTATGCCACAGACATTAAAAGGTCCCAAAAGATTTCTGCGATGCCCATCGGATGCTATCCATCCATCCACCTCAGGATAAACGGATTTCAAGGCTACGATTTTTCTGGAGGGTGGATCAAATCTGCGAACGACACATCTCAAAAAAAAAAAGGAGAAAGCAAAGTGCGAAGAGATTCAAAGAGTGAGGTTTTGACCGTTGTTTGGGCCATCACCTGCACATTCGCCCAGAATCAAGATGTGTTCCATTCAGCTGTGCCGTTTTTTCACGCACGGAACCCTGGCCTCACGTGCGAAGCCGGTAGACACTGATAAATTCTCGGCGAAATTGTGGCAAACCAGGCCTCTCAACTCGCAGAAGTACGTTCGGAACCATTTCGACACTGCTACAGCTATACTAGCTTTTGAAATGGGTTTGTCTGAAATAGACTACCCCAAAATCCAGTGCTTTACGATCATTTTCCCAATTCAACTGGTGTTTTCGGGGTATGCCGGGTATACAGTACCCCACTTCCAGACACACCTGAGTCTTGCCTGAGTCCTGAAAGCGTTCAGGTGCACCATCGTGGCTGAAGGATTGCACGCCATCGGCCATAGCAGCCTCAGAATTCGTCAAAGGCTGAGTCACATCTTCAAAGCTCCAACATAATCACAACATGTCACATAGGTCTATGATATGCTTTCCGTTCCTATCAGTATACCAAAGAATGCAAAGTGCTACAAGGACTCAGAATCTTGAAAGAAACTTCTGCTTCGCTTGTGAGGATACATCATGTATAGATCTACTTCTGATCGAAAGTTTGAAATGCCCAGCTGGAATTCGATGACCTGACAAGAAAACATCCAAGGATATTCAAGTCATTCAGCCACAATAAACAACAAAGTACAACAGCAGATCTCAGCAGATTACAACCTAAAAGAACCTGCTATTTTCATCTTCCTGGCTGCTTGGCTCAGCTTGGCTCAGCTTCACACCGCATGCTTTCTCGCCACGGAGCACAAGGCCTCGCATAGCCGTTGTGTCGTGTTTCCACAAGCAAACATCACGAAAGAAATGGCGTATCATATGCGTATCATATACATATAGTCATGGAGAAACAATTTAGAAACAGATGCTTTAATAATAATGTTAATGTGTGTGTATATACATAAACTATAGATAAACTATAGGGTGTATATTGAGTGTACAAGTTGACCGCTGCCTCGTGCATCTGAAGAGCTGTTTGACCCTCTTTCTTGCGGAAGGCGTTGGTCAGGGACAGGACCTCATCCTCCAATTTCGACCTGGCCATCGCCCGGCCTGACAGCTGAGCACTGCTCTCGGGCGTTTTATCCATACACTTTCTTGGTCCGTCCCGCAATTGAGGTTTTTTACGTTCCTGTTTCCATCTGTTTCCCTTTTGTTGGGTTGGCGGGTTGGAGCATGTGGAACTTTCATGACCTCTTGCTGAGATGTGTTCTTCTGCAGCTGGCAATTCACTGGCGGTGAGCCCAAAGATTGACGTCAGCCGTCGGTCGCACAATTGCCAGCAGAGTGTTTTCATGAGATCATTGGACTGGCTATGGTGAATTGAGAAGTTCATGCAGCATCCAGCACCAGAAACAGTCAGAAACTACAAGACATCACAAGACCATGGCCACCATGGCCGCCATGGCCGCACAGTGATCTCGCGGCCTCAGACCTCTGCATCCCAGCACCTGAGCAGCTCGCAGGACATCACTCCATGGGTCGCTATGAAATGTACTGCGAGACTGGTGGGAAGGAAAAACGAAGAGAAAGCGAGAACACTTGTGGCAAAAAGTGTTGAAGCCGGAACTCATGTAGAACTATTGGAATATATTGGAATTGTGAGCTGCGACAGAATCTTGCAGTTGCCGAACGAGCTAGAAGAAAAAGGAGCAGAAAAGGAACAGACCTCAAAAAGAACCAAACGAAGCGAAATAGAATCGACCATCACAACCACAACAACCACAACCACAACAACTACAACAGTGGCAATCACAATGACGATGGCAGTGAAATGGCAAAGAAGATGTAGGTGCAACCAAGAATCCATAGCCTTCCTTCCCCATGAGGGGCATGGAAACCGGGCCAGGGACCAATCCTAAGTTGCTGCTTCAACTTCGAAACAGGAAGCTACAGCAAGCCGCACCCTATCAGTTGCCTCAGGTGAATGCCATGCTTTTGAACAAATGGTCGCGGATCCGGAAACTTGAGCTTGAAGTCCCTCAGATGGCGAGAAAGTCGAAAACGGGAAGCTCAAAACAACAAAGGGCCTGGGGACCACTGGGGACTGTGCCAATGATCATCTAACCGCAGCTTGAAGCAGTCGCCATGGTTCATAGGACCAGCCTCGATATCTGTATCGGTCTGACTTGTGGAGCATGATCACAACATGTGACCTATATGTGGGCTACCTTTGCATGACATGAATTCAACGAAGAAAAAGAGCCTGTGGCATGGATGCCAAAGCTTCAACGACCTGCGAAGGTATGAAAACAGACCAGTGGGAATGCTTGGCATCCGCGACTGGGTCCGGCCACGCAAGCGTGCAGTTTGACGCATTTTGGCGCAAAAAAAAATGAAACACATGGAAAATATGCTGAAAAGTCTGAAAACCATCCTTCTTTTTTGACAACAAAAAGCGCCTCTTCTGTGTTCAAAATGAAAGAGGACACTGGCGGACCACACGACCTGTGCTCAGAAAAATCCTTGTTGAAGCCCCACAATGAGTATCAATGAGTTGCCACTGATGCCACTAATGTTTACTCTAGTGACGTACTAAGTGACACATTCTCATTTTTTCAAAGATGGCTGTGGCTCAAGTCCAGACCAACACCTCAAGGGTTCTCCACATTTTCTGCAGAATTCGCACTTGGGTTGGGTTTTTTGGGCCCTGAAATACACCGACACCTGAGCTTGCAACACTGGAAAGTCGTGCCATGTGCCCTTCTTCAAAATCAGGCCCATCCCTGCTGGAATGATGTAGGCCTTCTCGAAATCACACAACTTCGTGCAAATTCATGCATCATATAACATCACAACATCATATAACTGTCTGTTTGAGGAATGTAGATTCAATGCAGATGATGTGAATTGATGTGAATATAATGTGAACCTTTCTGCACTGTTACCCTGGAGACTTCCCTGGCCTTGGTGCGTTTTGGATCGGGCAATTTTCGATTCTTCTCATCAAGATCCTGCGAAGTCCACCACTTTCAGAGTTGCACCCGTTTCACACATGTTCGAAGTCTGATCATGTCTGGCCTCACGGTCATGGGTAGGCTCTCCCAGCACGAACAAGCCAGGATTCTTCCCAAGAACGATGAAGCCCTGCAGCAGGATTGCAAACTCATACCGCCACCGTTGATGAGCCATGCCAGCAGTGGACCTGCGTCATCTCCATGTGCCGCTCCAGCCTGAGAAAAGGATGACAGGGAACCAAGACTGATGGAACCAAGTGCGATGGATTTCACTATGAAACAACTGAGAAACCCACCAGGACACGCTGTGGTCCTCGCGCCAATGGATTTGAGAGGTGCGCACGCAAGCTTGATCCTGAGAGGAAGGGACTTTGATGGACTTTGTTCTACCAAGCATGTGCAATGAAGACAGTTGGTCAGTGCAAGTCATTTCAGGCTCAAGCCTTCCAATCAGCTTCCTCGTAATTCGCTCCTTCTAAAACCTCTGGGACGTCAAAAAAAAGGGGCGGCCCCCAATATGCGGCGTCCAACTCATGCTACCAGCTGCTACCAGCTGCTACCAGGACCATCAAATGAGTTCCGAACCGTCTTGTAGAATGGAATGCCCAAGCCTGGGTTCACCACCTCGGACCCCAATTTAACCACCTCCGGGCCCTCCGGGCTACGAGCTGTGGGAATCTGAGACGCTGGCTGTGTCATCGACAAAGTACCCAAGCTTTGCAGTGTTTTCGCGAGTGGCCACAACCAGGTCCAGCTCAATAATCTGGCACACTATAGATTTGGCTTTGGATGACTTTGGTCATTGTGCCATGTATGCCCCCTCCAATTTATAGAATTCCAAATCGTGAAGAATCACATTTATCATATTTCATCATTGTGATCTATGTGTTCAGGCGATATTTGTATTCATGGTACATGTATATATTCGTATCAATATGCATCAGTATGCATTGCATCATATCATTTACACAAGTATGACAACAGATTGTCCTATTGATGCTGATCAGCTCTCCAACATGAGGGGAAGTGGCTTCCCTTCGTACCTCTTCATGCTTGCGCTTTTCTGGCATTGTATAGCTCCTGAGATCAAGACAAAAATGTCTCGGCCGCGTGCTTTCAGAAATGGCATTGTAGTATCCAGTGGATGTCCAATATCACAGAATCATACAGAATCTATATATACATAACTTCTCATGGGTTCATCAGGCTTGTTGTCAATTCATGCATCTACTATGGCCGTATGGATGTATCCTAAAATATGTCCCCCAAACCATTGGTTTTCCCATTAAGAATGACAAATTTTGGATGATTTTAGGGTACCCCATATCTTGAATTTGACTGTCTCCCATCCCACGTGGGAAGAGTATCCTGCACTTTCCAGCAGCTCGGGCATGCGATCCAAGCATGCGACCGAGTGCGCTCAAACGATGCATCCCAGAAATGAGACTGAAGAAATCGATCGTTCCAAAATGTACTTCGATGCAGGTCTATGGTAAACCTGGATGATGTAGATTTCCGAAACAATCAAGAGATATCAAGAAACTCCACACAGAATTCAAAGACATAAATTGACAGAAGACAATACTCCAAGGGAAAAGCTGTGAAAACTCTCGATGCTGCCATGCCAATTTTCGGGGTCGCAGGATATACCGTCATCATCGTCATCTGGCTCCTTCACCAAGCCGAAGGAGGCTCTGCAACCCAAGGAAGAGGTTCGACACTAATAAAGCTGCGAGGCCATCAGACATCACATGTGCTGTGGTCAGCTTGGTTGGATTGTGGACCCATCTTGGGGGATGGCAATCAATATTGATCAATTCATAAAGACTGGGATTCAGGAAAAATGCCAATCATCAGGATTCCTATTGATTTATGTCACTTCCACGAAGCATTGTCAACACTGTCCGCATCAGTTTCCAAGGGGATGGACCCTGGAGGTGTTCGTTGACTGGTTAAGTAGCAGTTGCGGACCCCATATCCCCGTATATCGCTCATGTCTTCATGGATTATTAATGATTATCAAACCCATCAGACGCCATCAGCATTCATCTGGATGTGTCTGAAAATGGAAGGACTTCACCCCCCCTTTTCAATGGCTATGTTCATGGGGAGAAGGATGAGAATCCAATGGATGTAGGGGTACAATATTCTCAAAGCCATGGCTCCAAGTAACTTGGCCGTTCAGGTGTCTATTTGACTGTCTCAAGGCCTGTGACTCGGAGGTCTCTGGCCTGTCGCCCCCCGATGTGCCGTGCTGCCACAAGAGGCAAAAGACGACTGGCACGTCACCATCAGGGGAAATGTCGAACGTCAGCTTTTGCAGCTGGACATCGGTGAAACTCAGAATTTATGAATTTTCTGGATCTCTTCACAATCTGAACAGAATCGAACAGATGATCTGTACACTTCGAAGAATTCGAAGAAGTCGAATACAAAAAGCTTCAGCTGCAGCTGCGCAGCTTAGCCGGGACATGCCGGGACTCACCAGGCCATTGAAAACAATTTCACTGCGTGTTGCACCCGCGCGATCGAACAAAAAGTAAGGCAAAGACCAAACCTGCGGCAGTTTTGGCCAAACAGTCGGCAGCGCTTGGCGAAACAGTATCACATGCTGTGCCACACAGGAGCACCCAAGAGATCCCCAGATTTAGTGACTGATATAGTGCATCTTGGTGCTGTCGCAACCAGTCGGGTTTCCTAAAATGGGGGTACCCAAAAATGGATGGTTTATAATGGAAAATCCGGATTTAAAATGGATGATTTGGGGGTACCCCTATTTTAGGAAACCTTCATTTTCCTTCTGTCCCAATTTTCTCAAGATCAGAAACATCAGAAGCTCCGGCCCATGTCGGGCCTGACAAGAAGCCAAAGGTATGGTGCTCGGCAGAGGTTTTGTGCGATTTGCAGGCCTGGCGTGAAACAGCCCCAAGTCGCGACCACCCCAAAGCGGGCGCGATGGCAAGGCGCGCAAGGTGGAGGACTTTGCCAGAAAACAAGTTCTCTGGTCCGCTGATAAAGCATGAACCAAGAATCAAACATCCCTGGGGTCAGGATGAAATACATGACATATATTGAATGTGTGAAGAAAAGTACTACAGTATCTCTCGGAGCCAACCACATTGTGGAACTTCATCTGCCCATCAGGAAGAAAGTGGCATCCCAACACCTAGATGTAAGCAGATCATATCGTGCCGTACCTCTGGCACATTTTGGCAGCAAAGACTCCAAAACACTAACATCACTGCTGTCACAACTGATCCAGAATCAATGATCATCATGACAAATGTACATTGAATGTCGATCCCCATGAAGTGAGCTACGGCTACGAACAGCTACGTACGAAAGCGATGGTCCAATGGTCATGCGGCCACGCCGTGTCAGCTGCACCTCATAAAGTGGTTCGAAGGGAGCACCGGGTCCATGCCTTTGACAATACGAGTTCAAGGGGCCTTCAGTGATGTTGACTTTGGCAAGCTCCCCGGCAACCCATAAGCTGTTTCTAAGACGAAGACATCAGAAGGGCACCGCTGTAGCATGCAACCACGCCCAAGACCTGAAGTGCAGAGGAACAGAGACAAGATGAGACAAAAATGAATAATTATACCCAAACATCTACCCAAACATCTTCAAACAAATCAACCGAACAAGACTATTCAACAACCATTGTGAACCTTGGAGCCTTGGGAACTGACCATGAGAAGAGTGCACAGTGGTACATCTCGCCTGAGGAGCACCAGACGGCTTGACGAGTTTTCGGCAATTGGTGAAGCTGATCCCATGCACTCAGCATATTATGATATTCTATGATTATCTGTGAATCATTGTGAATCTATAGTATATTATTTATTGTATATATAGTCAAAAACCCTGCCCATGAAGGTGCCGCCCCACAAGGCTGACGACGAGTAGTAAATCAGGTGGCTCGAAATCTAATTCAATTTGTTGGGAGTGGAGCAGACGTAGAGTACCGTAACGAGGACAATTCAAAACAATTACACCGGCATAGACCCCAGATAGAAAAGATTTCAGAGACGTTTTTTCACGCCGCGTCAATGGGTCAGTGAAATAGTGGATGTCTCGACCTGCGC